>BJCM01068162.1:0-12532 GCA_018326385.1 Flaveria bidentis
TACAACCTTCGGAAGTTTCATGTTAAGCTTCGGAAGCCTTTGCATGCAGCACCAAAATAACTTAAGTGACATAGTTTTGGTTGCATTATCCTTCTTCTTGATCCAACATATTTCATGCCAAATTCATTTGTCAAAAGATCCATAAAATAAAGACAAAATGCCGATGATGATGTAACATGAAGAATGTCATGAATATATGAAATGTATGCCATGTGCTCACCGAGCAATAAATGAAGAGTGAATGATCACAAATGTGGTGGTGAAAACAAAGTGTGAAAATATAATCCGCTAAGTGTTGATACCAAGCACATGGAGCCTGTTTTAATCTATAATGGCATCTGATAATTAGGAAAACGGGTGTCTCGAAAATCAATTTGTTGATGCGTGTAAACTGAGGAGCAGAGATGTTGCAAAAGGAAGGATGGCCGGAGTAGATGGTTATAGAGGCTAGGGTAAGAAGTAATTAGAAAAAGCCTATAATAACATGAAAGATACCATTCTCATTCCTTAATAAAGTATGTATATGAGTACAAGTATTTATGAATAATAAATATTTGAATTTTATAAATACAAATATATATTTTATGCAGTATATACAGGACAATTAAGAAGGCCCAAATGTGTGAAGTAGGTAAGATGGATATGCAGGCACACGAGGTTAAACAAGATAAGAAATGAGATTTTTAGACGTAAGTTAGGCATAGCTAGTAAAGTGGATAAGATTAGGAAAGGAAGATTGAGATAGTTTGAACATGTGAAGAGGAGACAAATAATGTTAGAGTAGTAAAGGCTCTAAATATCAAGGGGAGGAGGAGATGAGAAGATTAGACAGGATTTGGTCGAGTTGCACCTCTCTGAGGACATGGTTCATTGTAAAAATATATGAAAATGTCTAAATAATGGTTTAGATGTATTTTATTTAGGTTTTAGCCAGTAGCCCTTACATGTCAATACCTGCTTTATAATTGCCACTTGCTTAGTATCATTTTTTGTCGCACGAAGTTCATTACTTTGTGTGCTGTCAAAAGTATAATGATTTATTATTGATCCGCGTATATGGTTATTCATTGAATTTTTTGTATGCAACTACATATTGATTGTCTAGTATGTGTTCCATGACCGTGTACTACTAGTGAGCCCTTCTGGTTGGTATTGTATGTTGATTGCTTTGTTTATCTTGTGATTGAGTGATTTGAATCATATGGTCAGGTTTAGAGCCCGGGGTCTCGCAAGAAGAAGCCTTTCTATCTCCTGGGATAAAGATAAGGTTTGTCTACATTTCACCTCCTAAACCCCACCAATGGTTTTCTTATGGATGAGATGTACCGGGTATGGACGTATGGTTATGATTATGTATTCTAAGACGATTAAAGATATTAAAGTACCATTAAAATTACTCTAATTTGAATTTTTTCAAGAAATAGTAAGTGTGATTATCATACAGTCAAATAATTGTCTTTCAACCAAAACCAACAATCCATAGTGTGGAAAGCTAGATCTCACTTGTTTACATTAGTCATTAAAAGCATTTACAATTGTTCCATGAGATAATAGTTACTGGTGTAGAAGATTGATATCAATACATAATTCAACATACAACTTTACCTGATTGGTTAAAACTTAAAACGTTGCAAGGCAACCTTCCAAAATTTGCAACCAGGATGCATCAACCTAGCCTCATGAGCCATCGTTCACCTAACATACACACCAAAACAACTTATTAGTATTAAGCTAAGTACATTATCAAATAATTAATCACAATGCTCAAAAGATGATAACACTTTTTTACCCAATTTTTTCATTAAGCCACTGAGATTACTGTGAATATCATAGCATAGCCTTAGAGTGCCTTAAAGATGGTTTCTTGATGCACCATAAATGAGGTGTAGAACACATACACCTGTGGATGCTGCACTACTCTTTTTCTTGTGCTAGAAACTTTGCATTTTCATCAAACAATAAGTTTTACCAACTAAATACCATATTCTACTATATTAAGGCATATAAATTCAAGAAACGATGGATAACATAATACGCCACAATGAGAACTTTACACAACTAATGTTCTACAACAATTGCGATCTTCGATTGAAATGAAAATAAGCAGCAAAAAAAAGAGAAAACACGCCCGGTGGGACTCGAACCCACAATCGCCTGATTAGAAGTCAGACGCCTTATCCATTAGGCCACGGGCGCAACTTAGTTCTTGGTTTAATAGATTATTCTTTTTAACATTAATAAGACTATTTTGTATTAGTCATGAATATTCACTATTTAATTCATAAATAAAAGTTCAGTAAGCAAGATTTAAGGTTAAGTAGATTCTTAGAATTCCACACAGTTATATTTAAGAGTTCAACATTTCATTAAAACAATATTCTTTATCTCAGCTTTTAACATCATAATAATACAATATTCTTCACATCATGCGACTATCTCAAGATTTACACATAATTGGATGTTTCCAATCCTTAACTCCCAATATTAGTTTAAGCCTAACCTAACGAGTACAAGAACACATGCAATCATTCAAATTACTTATAACATTGTTATTTTACAAGGGAGTGTTTATCAAATAATTTACAATATCGAGCCCAAAATGACACTTCAGTTCTGATTTTCGAAAATAACAAATAATCACAACCATAAATACAAGAATATTAAATGATACAATTACAATTTACAACCCTATAGCACCATTTCCACACTTCTGATTAAAGGTATTGAAAACCTCACTAACATCATGATGATCTATACAGGCAAATTAGTGAATCATGTGACACATATTGATAAATTCATTTCATATGAGGTTTAGTCATGGTTTAATATAACAAATTCATGACTTTCAAGAACCCCTCTAAATCACTAAACTTGCAAGAAAACACATCAAGTGATTAAACCACTAAATGCACAAAATCAAACTACAAAAAGCCTAAGTAAATACTCTATGTGCTTCATAAGTTATACGCGGTCTATACATACACAGCCAGATAGAATTCCTTACCATGGTGTTGAAAAACAAGATCAAACTCACATCAATATATATGTACACACTCAAATCTATTGGTCATATGTTATCTCAATAATCCTATACTTTGTATATTACATAGTCTATGTGCTAGAATTTGGTTTAATGTGGTACATTTATCTACCAAGGTCCTGTTACCGTTCTTCGTAAGCATAATTTTCTGTTGACCGACAACTTCATCTTCTCTGGTACCTAAAAAACCATAACCAAGAACAAATCCCATCAATGAATAAGGATAATTGTTTGATCACATGTTGCTATGAATCATCTTGATCACATATTTATATAAGGTACTTTTACTAAAAGACTGTAACCACATACCTGAAAATTATGTGTCTCCATGATTTCTTCCTGGATAGACAGTTTATACAACAACAAAATATGTTACAAGAAAGATTAGTGATGTTGTTTTAGGAATATGAAGATGGTGACCATTGTTTAGGATGCATACCTGCTTTTTCTGCAACTCGTGGTTGAGTTGTTTGAGTTTTGCGACTTCTGCTTCCAATTCCAACGTATAAGCCTGTTAAATCAATAAAGACATAAGCACTCTTGTTGTGTTCTCTCATAAGACGCACATAACAATTAAACTATATGTCAAGATGATATATGTTGAAGAACGTGACCTGTTTCCGAGCCCTTGACCTTGCAGCAGATTCTCTGTTCTTAATCATCCTCTTCCGCCTTCTCTCCACCACCTTCTCCAAAGAACCGCCAATGTTCCTTCCACAAACGACACCTTCACCATGCGTATAAGGTGTTGATGGTGATGTGTGAAAATTACTCTTTGTTGGATGATTGCACTTTCCAATTTTAGAAACTCCATTTACACCACTACTCAAATGTGGCTCATTCACTAAATTTATGGGATTATCAATCTTTCCATAATTAGAAACACCATTTACAGAACTACCCATTTGAGCTTTCTTCAGTAAATTTAACGGAGATGTGAAGTTGGAAGCAGCTTGCTTCGGGAGAATCTTCTGTGGTTTTAGTGGTTGTGAAGGTCTAACACCCTGCAAATTGTTAACTTCATTTAACCAATCTGTAAAAACTGCTTGTTGGTGAAAACCTTTATTCTGATTTGTGTGGTTTTTGAATTCAAAAACAATACTACTTTCATCACCAGAACGCCTTCCATCTGTTTGAGTTTGAGCGTTTTCCAGACCTACACCTGCTTTTCCTAAGAATTCCTCTAGTGTCATCTCACCCAAGGCTGGTTGTTTCTCTTGTGGCTGCAAGTTTGGTTCTTTGATCAAATTCACATCTTTGATTACACCATTTTCTTTAACCAAATCTTTCCAAACTTCATCGACGGTTTTCTGGCTAAGTGTTCTTGGTAAAGTTAAAGACCCTTGCTTTTGTAAATTCGCATTATCAGCCACACCCAAATCAGAGTTTGGTGCCATTGTTGCTCTCTCTTCAGAAGTCCAAATGTTCTTCAAAAGCTCATCAATATTCATTGATCCAAAATTCTTCCCACTTCCACCTAATGCGTTGTGTAACACATCGGAAGTCAACGCGTGTTTAGATGATTGTTGGGTCAATCCTGAATTCATCACCATTGATTGACTGCTATGGACCTCTGAGTGTGATGTGTCACCACGGTTCTTGATATTGATATATGAATTCATTACTCAAAGTCTCAAATCACCTCAATACCTATTTTTTGATGACCAAATGCAAGATTCACCAAATATACAAAATTTAAATGTGGGTATGAATTCTTACAATCAACAGTCAACTTTCTTGATAAAATAACTTAGATAAAATATCAAAGTTCATATCTTTATGATTTTACTTTAACAAAGCAGAATGTCCTTTATTTAAAGATGAAATTCATATCAAAACAAATTTCTACAGATCATGTGCATGGAATAGATACTGTACTCTAGAATATTTATCAGAGCTAAATCCAGAACAAATGCACAAGTCCCTCTGCATGAAGTACAAGTCACTAAAAAAAGATAACTATCATAACCACCAGATTTCAGACAAAAAAGATGAAATTATTGTACTTCATTCATCATCATCAAGAAGGTGAAACAAAATATCAGCAAACCTATTTTCATTTTCTTTATTTTCCTCTATCCCTATCAAGATTCAAGAATCAAGTCCTATCACAAGATATTGGATTAAATCAAACCATAAAACATTATATTAGTTCAATACAAAGAATTCCCAAATTACCCACAAAAAGTAAGATCAAGATCATAACTTTAATCACCAATCAAATTCAATTTCCTAATTTTATTTTCTTTATTTGAGCTCAAACATTATCAAGAACATGGAGTAAGTTCAAAGATCAATATCCAAGAAAACCCATATACATCAAGAAATTCCATATGCAAGATCAAATGGTGAATAACTAAGTTTAAAGAATAACTTTTTTAAAAATCAAATCCTGAGGGGAACATATGAGTGACAAGCAAGATGAAAAATATCTGAAAGAATACACAATTTGAGACGATTTTACCCTTTTAGAGCGAGAAGATGGCAGCCTGTCGTTTGCTTTCTTCTTTATTGGGTTGGAAGAGATGACAAGTGTCTTGTGCTCCTTTCTTAGGATGGTCAGTCCCTTGCATTTAAAGGATTTGAGGATCACAAAAAGGTCCTAAATTTTATAGAAAGTTTAATTTACTAGTTGAAGTTGTATTTACAAATAGAGCCCTTTAACTTTTGGATGTGTATTTATAAACACTTAATTCTTCTATGATTATGATTTGTATGGTTTGTTTTGTGGCGTTAGATTCGATCTCGACCAACGGTTCTTATGATAAGCTAAAACTATACTTGATGACTAAAATTTTATTCATGGCCCATTCACGTGCTATGTTCGAGAGGTATTCGAGCCTATTTTGAAATGGTTGAATATCATCAAATAGTCATTTTTAAGTATATACGATTATAAAAACTTGATTCGAACTCAAATTAGAAGTTCAATCCTGATAACACGGTAAAAATCCTCATCCTTGGCAATCGTAAATATATATTGTATATTGCTTACCATACATAATATATTGCTTAAAAGCTCTATGATATTGTAACTAGTTGTATGTTATCAAACAAGTTGTATTTGAGCTTAAAATATTTAATAAGACAAAATTACAAGATTTAGTTTTAAGACATTGAGCTTTTTTAGCAAGTTAACCAATACTTTTAGAAATAAGAATTTTTATTCTATTACATTTTGAGTTGGACGGCTAGTATTAAAATTCTCATTGGCTTACTTAGCCGTGTGTCACTCATTGTTTTGATTATCAATTTTTTATTTTTATTTCTTTTTTCTTTTATTAATCTTTTAGGTGTTTTAAAATTAGGGTAATTTAGGAATAAAAAAAGATTGTTAGCCCAGTTGTAAGTGCTTACACTACATTCTAGGGGTGTTCAAAAAATCCGATATCTAAAACTATCCGAAATCTGATCCGTATTCGAATCCGAATAAATCGATCCGAATCCTTATTCGGATATTCGAATCGGATCTCATCCTAATCCGAATTCCATATTCGGATTTCGGATCGAATTTCGGATATTACAAATTTTTTATTCGGGTTATTCGGATTATTCGGATATCCGAATAAGACTTCAACTATATTTCTAGCCTAGAACTCATTACTCAACTATCTATTATGTTTTCAACTCGATACATATGAATACTTACACATTCTAGTCATAATCTTAAAAAATTGTGCGATAATCGACCGTTGATCTAAATTAGATATTCTAATATTCGTGTTTCATACATTACCTATTATATTTTTATTTTTGAATTTGCGTGCACTTTATTTTTTTAGTTGTATATTTTTATTGTGATTTTCAACTTATAAAACGTTAAAAATTAAAAATTTAGCAAAAAAAGAAAAACAAAAAACAAAAAAAATAAAAAATTGTTATTTGGTTTATTAGGATTATTCGGATAAATTCGGATTATTCGGATATTATCCGAATCCGATCCGAATTGAATTCGGATAGATTCAGATCGGATAGAAAATTTCTTATTCGGATCAGATCGGATTTCGGATAGGGTCCTGAAATTTAATAAATCCAAATAATCCGAATTATCCGTTATCCGATCCGATGAACACCCCTACTCCCTCCTCTATCAACCTGTGTTTGATCCTAGTGTGTGTTTATTTCGATTTTTTTAACTTCTTTTTCTATTTTCTTTTATAGATTTTTTAATTTTCTTTTTTAGATTCATTTTCTTTTTTGTTTTTTTCTAGCTTATTAATTTTTTTATTGCCCCCCTCTTGATTTGATTTCGGTCCAAGCAATTGGGAGATGATCAATAGATTTTTATACTGGAACGATTCATTCTCCCGAACGCAACATACAACTCTTTGTTGCACTGTGCTCTCCAAGTGCAGCTCGTTGGGCGACGCCTTCTTTTCTATGAACACACTAGCATTAAATGTTGAACTTTGTGAGTAGGAGCTAGCTTTAATTCAAGTAAGATTTAGTTTTAAATGAAGTAGGAGGGGAATCGAAGCGAATAAATTCTGAGTCAATAACCATAGTAGACCTATTATAGACCATTTTAGCAACTCTCATCAATAAATTCTAGTTTTTTTTCTATTTTTTTTCAGGTTTTAAGATTTAAGATTTAGTTTTTTCCTCTTATTTTAACATTATATATTTACGTCACCCCTCCCCCAATTGTATTAGGAGGACTACAAATACAAAATAAAATTGCTAATCTTGTTGTGTAGCACTATCTACGTGTTTATTTACACCTATGTTCACAAGCTTTCATTTTATCTTTTGGTAATATGAACGTTTGATGATATATTTTTCTATTACTCTTTTGTTTTTTATTTCTTTGTTAAAGATCAGTTTGCCCCTTGTCGAGTAGCTCATGTTTAACCCTCATGCCCCTATCGTGTGGAGTGGACATCAAGCACTAACTTTATAACAATATAGGTCTTTTGTGCTAACATAGATTAAGTGGGTTGGTTATAACATGCCATATGTCTCTCACATGAGGACATAATTGCACCCATCTATTAATAAGAGAATCCTCTATCTCTCTGTATTTTAATCGATGCATTAACTATCTTTAAGTTCATTACCTCACACATATTATTAGGTAACACATCAGAGTGTGCCATACCTATGAACATAACACGTAGAATCTATTAAACCTATTGACCACTAAATACAATATACAATACGTATAATAGCTTGCCTATATGTGTGACCTGGACCAGAGTTGAGGTGGGATTTTATCAGCCAAATGCAACTCTAGTCGAACTTCTTCAACTCATCCATTGTTTTTAGAATTGCACTTCAATGTTTGATGTGGCCTGTTTTGATAACATAGCCTTATATGCTAATCCCTTGAAATGGTGTTTCATATTTTCATGTATATGTGTAACAACAATACAAAACCTATCTCAGCATTTGGTAAAACCAAAAGATGGAAAACTAATAAAAAAACTTACATGACATAAAACCTATGCTCAACACTTTAGGAGACATTCTCAATAGCAGCAAGAATACCCTGTTTAATACAAATAATGTGCATAAAACTAACAACTAATTAGATGCTATGTGTTATGCTCTAAATGATCTCTAAAAATTGTGTTATACTAGTACTAGGGTTTACAGAGCCTTTGCTTTGGCCCTGAAAGCTTTTATAATTGAAATCCTAACCTCAAATTTTCTTTAGATTTTCCCATCCATCTCAAAATTTTCTTTTATGGTCCTTTAATTTACCTGAATTGCTACACTCAGTACTTAAACTCACTTGGGATGGGGACTCCATCTCTATTTACATCAAAAACAGGCATAGAACCTATACAAATTGACTTTAACCCTTTTATTTTATCATCTATGAATTTTTTTAGTTATCTTTAGGTATCCATCACATGGGGCATGATCAATATCTTGACTTCTTGTTTACCTTTCTTGATGTCATCAATTCTTGAAAATTGAATATAGGCTTTGTTGAGTTGTTCACAAAGCTCTTTGGTGCATACCTTGTACTTCAATGTCTAATAATCATTTAAACCAAATTAATTGTTACGTTTGAATTTCTCAAAACCCAAAAATAATGTATTAAGCAAAGTAACAAACTGGAATATATCAATGTAATTTAAATTATTTATATAAATTTGATAGAAACATTAGGGTTAAAATTAATTTTATGTATGTGTTAGGGTAACACCCTTCCTGACCCATTTTAACATGCTTTGAGCATGATAACTCGCAATGTCCAACCATAGCCGATCGAGCCATCACTATGTATACCAATTAAGATAACAATAGAGGACTTGACGGATTATAATACTCTAGACGTTAGATCCATAACTAGTTCTATATATATCTAGATAATTGTACCAGACTTTTCAGAGTATGATAGCTCTAGATGTGCAGAACATAATCCACATGACACCCTAATCTACTAGTAATGTGCCACACCTTTAATGCTCTAATAGTAACTAGGGATCTTAATGGTAAACATATCATACTCACCAAAGAAGGAACTTGCAAATAATGATTTTTTTGTCTTGGATTAAACATTATACCATTAGATAATATTGTATCATACACACACATATGGATTTACTATTTTACCCTAAAACAAAACACTTACGCTTACACTAGAATCTGTTCACCTTAAATTTTTTTCTCATCTCTTTATGACAAAGCTAATTCTTATTACTTGTGGAGACTCGCCAACTTCCTTGAATGTGAGGCGGTCATGTATCATTTATCCAACACTATTATTAAGCAACCAAGTATAGCCTCCTATGCTTTTGTAGCAACAAAAAGCATAATGTCATTTACATATATTTAGTAAAGTGGTGTTTATTCGAGATGTAAATTGTATCAAGTTAGGAGTTGAATTGTTCAACCCGTACAAGACTTGTTTGTTAAACAAGATAGATACGGCAACCGAAGACTTAACTATTTTTGTGTCAAGATCATGTCACGTCGGTAATTACCACACTATCGTTGATATTTAAAACAATAATTAGATTAGAAATGCCCTAATATATATAAGAGCCTTAAACTATAGTAATGGTATATTTAGAGGAGTTGAAATGTGATTGAAGATGGATGGTTTATATATGATACACATGTCAAAGATTAGGGTTCCTTTTAAAAGAAATTTAAAGCCGATGGGAGTTTTCTGTAAAAAATATCATTTGAGCAAATTAAAGATGGACTAGTAATCATTGAGGTGGTGATATTGCCAGGTGTTATCAACGAATTGAATAGAAGCACAGATCGTGAATCATCACCATCGTTTTCACATACACAAACTTTTGATATTTAACAAAGAGATATTTTTTTTTTTTAAACAAAACACTAGATTTTTAAGGTAAAATCTTCATATATCATCTAGAACTATAATTTGTAACTTCTAAATTCAAAAGCACACACTTTACTACTATACCATGATAAAATCAAGACATGCGTCTTGCAAACAACATGTTTTACTGCTAAAAGATATATTATAGGTAATTATTTTAAACACTAAGAAAATAAATAATAAATACATATAAGTATATATTTATAACCTCTAATAAAACAATGTTTTTTTACCAATTTTTATTTTCTTAACCCATGTTTTTTCCATTTTTTATTTTTCTAGACATTCACATATTAATTTTCCCTCTAAAAAGATGTTATACTAATTTAAATACTCAAACAAAATTCTCTCACTTATTAAAAATAAATTTTATTAATTGCTATGTTTCTCTCTCTTATCCATTTAAAAAAATCAAACTAGCTTTTTTTAAAACAGATTTTATAAAGAAAATTAAAAATAACAACTTTTAATTAAAATCTAAATAACAAAAAAATAAAGTTTTATATAATATGAAATTCTCTAAAACATTAAACATTTTTAAGCAAATATTTTAAAATCATTTTCTTTTTAAAAAAATTAAATATTTTGAAATAGTCTTATATATAATTTTAATTATATTTTACGTTAAAATATTATACTGTAACTATTCATGTTTATTTTACATATATACTTTACATTAAAATTTAATCCATTTGTTTAATGAGTGTTTAGCCGACTATCTTTAAAAAAACTAAAATAAGCATTAAACTATTGTAGATCTCATTATACTTACTTTCTCTTTTCTTTATATTATTAATAATAATATTGAATACTAATACCATTTTTAAATTAAAAAAATATATAATTTAATAAATTAAAAACCTTTTTTTATTAAAACACGCTCTTTAGAAACAAAAATTCACAAAAAAATTTATAAAATAAAAGTTTGAGAAAATATATTATTATTTATTACTTAAAGTAGTTATTAATACGTACTTATAATCATTTTTTATTTTCAAACATGATTTTACAATGTATAAATTTTTATTAATAATTATTTAATATTTTTATATTTAATCTATATATGATACAGGTACTAACCTAGTTGATTTATAGACTAATATAATTTATTCAAGGAAAGGTGAGGAGCGCGTGCTTTATGTCTAGTAGATTAACATAATCAAATCATAAAATTAATTATAGAATGTGAGAAAAATTCTATAATTAAAAATTCTATAATTATAGAAAAATTCTATAATTAATTAAAATCATAAAATTCCTTATACACATTATGGTTACACTTAAAAAGAAGGAAACAAAGTCAATGGCACACCTCTCAAACTTTTAACTTACGTCCCTAATTTCTAGTATTTCAACTTGCTCTTCTGTATTATATACAATTTTTTAACATATAAATATTCTAATTAATTTGATATTTTAAATAACTTTTATTTATCAAAATTTTATCAAATAATTTGCGTATGTATCTAGTTTTTTCTACTTTTTTTTCTTGACATTCCGCTATAATTGTTGTTGAATGAAGTTGTATACAAAATATGATATTTTTTTGGTATCGTAGATATACCTACTAACAATATAGTGCTGGTAACATGAAAAATAAGACTAATACTGATCAAAGAATATCAATATCTTTATATAAGTATTTTTTTAATCTATGTTTCCATCTTCAGAATCGAATTGCCGTGTTTTCATAAGTTTATAATGCACTTAACTATGTTAATATCATTTTTGCAACACATGTAACAAATTCTAGTTTAATTTTTAATATGTGTAAAACAAACTATACTTTTGTTCTTAACCTTTAATGGTTTTACAAATGGTTTAAGTGATAACTTATAATATTGTTGCATGGTAAATTGTGTGGCCTTTAGAAACCATTTCATCTCTAGAAGAACTACACTTTTTGCTTCTATTAAACATATATAAAATACAAGATTATATAGTTTCTTTATTAGAAACTATTTCATCTCCAGAAGAGCTGCACTTTTTGTTTCTATCAAACAAATATATTGTTCCATATAACAAGTTTCAATGATTTAAGGTTTGACTTTTGCCCTTCAGTGATAAATCCGTCTTCTTTATTAATGACAAGATCCTTTTGTCCTGAATTTTTTTTACTTACATAGGTTTTTTTCTTAAAATCATAAATTACATATTTTTTAAGTTAAAAAAACATATACAAATTT
>BJCM01068164.1:0-13144 GCA_018326385.1 Flaveria bidentis
AAAGCTTATTGCTACAAATGATCGGAGGGCCACTCAAATCAATCAGCTGATGGCGGTGAATGTTGGTCAAGGAAAGCAGATCATGCAGTTGAGCGAGAAAAATGCTCAGTACAAGAGAGTGTTTGGCGGGGCCCACCAAGCACAGACAAGTCAAAATAAGCTGGTGTTGGTATGGGTTAAGCGAAAGGAAGAACTTGAAAAGAAGAATAAGAAGATCTTGCTAAAGCTTAAGGGGTGAAAGAGTGAGCCATTAAAGATTAAGGATGATGATGATGATGATGATGATGAATCTGATGAAGAAGAAGATGTTGATGAAGGAGGACCGAATGGTAATGATAAAGAGGATGATGATGATCATGAAGGTGATGCTACTGTATCAGCCTCCACTCAAGCGTAGGAGAGGCGCACAAAGCGAAACCAAGATCAAGGAGCCTCTTCCTCAGCTCCTCCAGCTGAAGAGCCAAAAGATCAAGACAAAAGTAATGATTAGATGTCTTTGTATTTAAAACTTTTTTACTTGAATTATATATTACATTAATGTAATTAATGATTATTGATGTGTAAATGTCTTGATTAATGATTTATGTGTGATGTGCTTAATGATTAATCAAACAGATGAAGCTCAATAGACAGGCGAATATGATGTCTCTCCCCTTCAACAAGTCAAGACTCAACTTACCATGATTCTTGGCTTGAAAGGGATTGTTAGAAGATCTGTGAGCTACATACCAGAGGAAGGAGAGATTATACATGATTTACAAGATGTGAAACTCGCTGAAATATTCAGACTGAATCCTGATGAGCTTGTCAATGATGCTCTAGAATTTGATGTTGTGAGTGATGATGAGCTTAACGATGTAGGTGAGATTGAGATCAAGGATGTCACAGCAGAGCATTATCTAAAGTACACTGACCATGAAGGCAATGTTATCCCCAACTTAGGTGATACTTTTGGAAGTGGTACTTTTGAGAAGTTGGATGAAATGGAGAAAGAAAAAGAAAAAAAAAATAAAGCACAACCCAAGCTTTGGATGCTAATGTTGATATCAAGAACGCTGAATGGGCAGCTTGTTTTGTAAAGAAGAAAGCCTAATGCGCGCCCCAAAAGCAAAATGCCTACACAAAGCTTTATAGAGTCAAACGACATCAGAAAGTGTCAAGCGAGATTATAGCATGGGCATATTCTGAAGATTTGGATGTTTATGCTATGAAAAGGGAAAAGGGGATTGAGTACTTCATATATCCTCATGATCTGAAGACTCTTCCTGGTTTTGAGCTCAACCGACTGGCATGCTTAGATCTACTGTATGGTAATCCAAGAAAGATGTTAGGTTGGTTTGAGGCTACATTGAAGAAGGAATACCACACCAGGTGGGTAAAATTCAAACCTCAATAACCGAAGACGTTCATTCATAAGTCTGAAGTGGGTCCTATATCTGGAAAGCCTAAAGTAGTGCTGAAGTGGAGTCCTCTACGCAAAATGTCCAAGATTCTCTTACGAGAAATGCCTCAGGACTTCACTCCACACTTCAAATAGTGGTATTATGATTGGAGGACAGGGTAATTGGTCATAGTTTTGAATAGAGATGGGAAAATAGAGACAATCAGGGTATTCGACCCAATGTGGCTCACTAACTTGTTGGCTAAAGATGTCTATACTTTATACAAGTGGCCACTTTTCTATGACACACAGGACATTGTACAAGCTCTTCAATTTCAACATGATATAAGGCTCTACTTTGCTTTCGAAATACATGCAGGAGTCACAAGAGAAGAGAAGTACAAGATGTTCCAAGAACATGTGAAGAATGTTAGACGATAGAGAAAACTAGGTCCAAGGGGGAGTTTTTAGATACATGTGTACCTAGTTTATGACCTTAAATGTAAAAGTCTTTCATTTCTTACATATGTGTAATTTGATGATGTAATGAATTATGATATATGCTTTGATGTTTATTTATCTTTAAATCATATGTATGAACTTATTATATAGGTTTGAGGTTGTTGTACACAATTCTAAGACAATAATAATGGAGTAATGTGTTCAACCTAGTCGGATGAGGATTCATGCTAATGGCCCATACTTATGGACCATACGCATGAATACATCATGCTTATGGACTAGTCGCACGACTGAACCAATAGACTGGATCAGTCGTATGGTTGAGACATAATATTGACTTAGTCACACGATTGAACCTTCAGTCGTGTGTATCACTCAATCGCATGATTCAATCGTCCAAATGGAAACCCCTAACCTATAAATACTACCTAATTTGTGGAAAAACACAACACTTTGAGAGGTACTTCGAATACACATAAACCTTAGCCGTCCAAAGCATCCCAAACAACCTGTCCATGTTCATAATTCGTTCCTGATCGATTCCTACTCGTTCTTAATGTTTAGTTAAATCTTATATTGATCGGGTTATCGTTCTCACTAATTGGAACACCAATCAAATAGGATTCCACACTATTTGATCCAGTATAAACGCAGAATCAATTAGTACTCCGTACGTACATGGTCCCTAACACAAAAGTCTTCGAAAGATAATTTATCTTCACTACTTGGCTTTAGAATAGAAAACTTCACTTTAGGCTTCAAAAAATGTTGGTCTTGGCTTCAAAAAATGTTGGTCTTGGCTTCGGAAGATATTACACGTAGAGTATTTTCTAGTGCATGGTGTAAAACTTCCAAAGCATCTTTACTTTTGTACTTTAGTGCATGCATGCACGAAGACTTTGGATATTTTAGATACATCAGCCTTTACATAAACCTTACAAGCAACCATGATGATCCTTTAACATATTTTGGAAATAAGGATTCATCAAATGATACATTTGGTGTTTCTTCCATAATGTTATGTTGTGGAATATAAACTCTATATGATTTAGATGTCGAGGAGTACCCAACAAAGAAATCATCAAAGGCTTTTTCAAAAAAACTTGCCAAATTGTTTTTTTGTGTTTAAAACAGACACATAACATCCAAAAGCTCTTAGATATCCTATAAAAAGTTGTATTTTAAATAAAAGCTCATATGGTGTTTTGTTATGTTCTTTGACAATTAAAATCCTGTTTTAAACATTGCATGTTGTGTTCACTACTTCAGCCCGAAATGTAGTTGGTAATTTTGAATCTGCAAGCATTGTTCTTGCTGCTTCATTTGGAGTTCTATTTCTTCTTTCAACAACTCCATTTTTTGTGGAGTTCATGGAGCACTGAATTGCCTTTCAATGCCTTTATTTCTCCAAAAGGAATCTAAAACATTATTAACAAATTCAGTCTATTATCACTTCTAAAAATGTTAACTTTTAAATCAATTTGATTTTCAATTTCAGTGATAAACTCCATTAATGTTTCTAATGTTTCACTTTTCTATTTTAAGAAAATACCCATGGGAATTTAATGAAATCAGCAACAGTCACCGGATAATATTGACTTTTACTAATGCTTAACATATTGGTTGGACCAAAAGTATCCATGTGAAGCTATTTGAATGGTGTTAATTGTTTTGAATTTATGTGACACTCTATGTTGTTTTTTTATAAAAAGATGAATAATGATTAGAACAATAAAATTCTTTCTTTGGTAGTCCAATGACTAGGTCATTGTTCACTAATTTGTTCATGTTCTTCATGTTGGAGTGTATAAGTCTTCTATGCCTTAACTGATATTTATCTTCTAACAACTTACACAATAGACATGTTTCATTTCTTGTGAGTGAAGTATTGTTTATATCCAACACATACGTGTTTGCTTTTCTCGTTGCTTTAAAAAGGATCCAATCTTCTGGAATGGGAAATATTGGTTTAAGAATGTAACAGTTAGTGTAATCAAATAAAGTGGTATAATTTTGATCACAAATTTAAGACGCACTCAGTAAATTATATTACAAATTTTCATAACAATTTACTTTCTCAAATTTGAGCACAACATTAGTTACCGTTCCTTCACCAACAATTTTACCTCCTTTCTTATCCTCATCAAATGCCATATAGAAGGCATTTTTTTTCAAATCATGGAGTAGAAAACAATTTCCTGTCATATGCCTGGAACAACCACTATCAACATACCACTTGTTGTCAATCCTCCATGTTTGTTCCTGCATACAGAAAGAAATCAATTAGAATAGGGAACCCAAGCCCTAATGATCTTAGGTTGACCATTAGTGTATTAAATTGTCACTCTCTCATGTATGAGTCTTGATGTTTTAGTGTTGATTTTAGACTTAATTGATTAATTATGTTTTATGTGTGGTATGGATGATTCTGTTGAATATGAGCTTGTGGAGCTTTGCTCTTGTTTCTTAGCCCCTTCTTCTTTCACCTTTTCTTTGTCTAGCTGCTGCTTTGATTTTAATGATGATCCTTGATTGAAGAAAGTGCCAGCATCCTTTGATTTTGAGTGAGGTATGTGAGTACCCTTTTCAAAATGATCAAAGAAGGTGTCCTCAATATTTGATGTCTTCTAACTCAAATCCCCCTTTTTATGAGGTGTTTTGAGTTGTTGATGTGGTTTTTCTTTCCTCTTCGCAGGCTTATTTGCAATAGATGGTTGTTTCTTTGGTTTTGGCACCTTTTGTTTTTGATGTTGCTTATTTGGCTTGGAATCTTTTGGATTATCACTTGATTGAGAATTTGATTTAGCCTTTTCACCATGTTGCTTCTTTGTGTTCTTTGTCTTTTTCTTTTTGTTAAAATAACATTCCTGAGTGGAAAGATTATTTTTCTTACAAATTGGACAATGTTTGTTGAAGTAACAATCAGAGGTCATATGATTGTTCATATTACAAATAGAGCAGTAGCTAGGGAAGTAGCAATCTTTAGTGTTATTATTTTTCATGTCACACCATTTGTAATACTTCTCCTCTTCTTCACTTTCATAAGCAATCACCTTCTTTTTCTTTTATGTTATGCCAATAGCTTTCAAACTTGACTGTTGATGAATCCTTGTTGTTTCCTGACATGATATCAAAGGGTTCTGGTTTAGCAGCATATGACTTTTGTTTCTTAGGATTCACAATCGTTGGTTGCTCTATTTTTTGCATGGAACATGTAGTCCTTTGCTTCCATAGATCTTTTACGGATTTAGTAGATTTGTGTTTCCGCAGATATCCTACTGATGACGTGTTCTTCTTCCTGGGAAGTTTAGCTGATTGAGATTGCTTTATTTTTTTTGCAGCTGCTTTCGTAGATGTGCACTTTACATCATCTTTTGTTGTTTGTTGTTTTTTAAGCTCATAAAGTCCTTCATTTAACTAAGCTATCATCTTGCAGATTGTTTTCAACATATTTCTTTGTTTAGGAGGATAAGGCAACTTGGTTACTTCAAGAACTTTGGGAAGGATGGGTTCAAATAGAGCATTCTTACCAATGCCCAAACCATCCACAATTTTCTCAACATTTTCATCAAAATAATCCAAGTCATTACATTCATCATTGTCAAATTCTGAATCATATTGTTTGACTTGTTCTGATTCAGATGACTTAGTTTCACTCACCTCAGACTCATTACCATTTATCAATTGATTAACACTAGGAGCGTTCTCCACGCGCGTTGCGGATGAAACTTTGTAACAGCCCCAATCTTAAGACTATCCCTTTGTCGTAAATTTAATCAACTTTTTCATATATGATTTAATATGATTAATTTACATGGGGTATCCGTTGTAGCTTATAAATCAATCAAAGATGACAAATTCAACTTGTAGAGCACTACTTCTAGATCAATATTATGAACCTAATGAAAAGTTCTTTTTCATTGCGAACAAATGCAATCAATACCCGCTACACTTGTTCCAACTGTATCTTCTACACTGGTTCAACACATCTATCAATTTGTTAAATAAGCCCATAATTTGTGATAGAGAACCAAAGAAATATTACTAAAAATTCAGTAGAAAAGTTAAAGAACACATAGGTTTTACCTTAGACATTGTATAGCTACGAATATTTGTTGGATAACATACAATTATACCATACAAACAATATGAAAGCAAATTATATCTTCTTGATATTAAACAAAAGAACAACGACACACCACACTTTTACCAACCAGGGTTGTCTTGAATACGATTTGTTTTCAAAAAACGACATGTTTCTTCTCATTAACATACACATAAGCTATAGCTAGACTATACCAAAAGTCAAAATTAAGAATACCTAAACCATAATAAATATATATAATTGTAAGTATTTGGTTTTTGTTAGTTATAAAGTATTTTTTGGGTATTCTTTTTTAAAGGAAGTAGTTATGTAAGGTTATGTATAAGGTTGATGCATCCAAAACACTCAATAACATTTGAAGTCTATCCTACATGCATGCACTAAGTGCTGAAGTAGAGTGCTTCGGAAGTTTTACACTATGCACTAGAAAATATTGTAAGTGTAAAATATTCCGAAGCCAAGGCCAGTTCTTTCGAATCTTAAAGTGAAGTATTCTGAAGCTTCAAGGACAAAGTCTTCCGAAGCCAAGAAGTGAAGATAGATTATCTTCCGAACACTTTTGAAGACATGCTATTATCTAATGTACTTTTTCCATAAAGCTAAACCACTTTTCGCTGCAACTCTATTGACTCACCAACTTTCACAAGTTACTGAAAGATCTATGCTTTTGGTAATTGTACATTGAGGTCTTGAGTCTTTTACTTTCTATTTTATGTACTATTATCTTTTTTTTATATATTAGGATGTGAGCTATGGCATGCCATAGTCACTAGTCAAAAGGCAATCTGCCTTTTTTTGTTGTCTAGATCATGTATCCAGTTGGCCTTCAAAGTATAGTCGGCTATCGGATGTAGTATAAAGTATCTCAGGTCCCTTGTATCTTTTCTCATGCCTTGTAACACTTGTAAGGAACTTGAGAGCAGTATACAATATTCTTAAAAATCAAACACTTGTGTTATTTTAGTCTTGTTTTGTCTAATATTTACTAGTGTTCTAAGTGTCAAATCCGTGGTTTCCAAGTTCCCCATTTGATTTGTTAAGTGTTTTAAACTGTCTCTCCTCATTGTGTGTTATGTTAACCATGCCTTAAACGATCCTGCAAGTTATAATATCCTTTATATGAAATTTAACCAAAAGTATAACGCGAATTTACTATGCAAAGTATTTGTGTTAAGTTTTACCTTGGGGGAAAGCAAGAACCAAACACATAATTTATCAACCTTATAAAATAAAACATCCTTACAAAAAGATCACTTTAAAAGCCCTGTAGTTCCTTTTGTTTTACTTGATAAGTATGATGCAAAAAAGGAATAACTAATAACCTTAGCATAACAACAACTATATCCGACCTGCATTACCATGAAAAAACATGTTTATCAAATAGATATAATTACATTGCCAATAAAAAGTAATGATGTAGCATATAGCATAAAATCCAAAGTTTGAGCGTTAAATAAACCTGTTTAACCTTTTATGTATTGATAAGACTAAAGTTGTATCTTTGATTTATGGGTAAGTCTTGTATTATTTAACCTAAGAATTAGTATTGAAGCTCTACTAAACTTTATCTTGTATTCTAATCACTTAAATCACAATAGCTAAGTCACTCTCCATAAAATTTAACTCATGGTTGTAACTTCTAAATGCAAGTCCTATTTTAATACTTGTAATTTCTAAATGCATCTTGCCATATTGTTCATCAATGGTTAAGTTTTCTAAACATGTTGTGAAATCCAGTTGAAATAAGTCAAAACTACTTGGAAGAAAACTATGATAACTAAATAATGTGTTAATTATGACCGTAACATAATATTAATATAACAAATGGTTAAAGAAAAGAAGTTATTGCATTCAAGCTCATACTACAAACATACATGGGCATAATATTCTTATGTTCCATTTGTTTCTTCATCATAAGTCATAAAACTTGAAAATTATTAGGCGAATTACCTTGTTAGAAGTGGCAGTGATGGTCAAGTAATGGGTGAAACTGGTTTTAGGGTGAAAAAAGTAAATTATTTCAATACGGGTTGAAGTGGAATGGGCCATATTGACTTGCATTTTCTTTAATCTATGAATCATCGGTCCAAAAAATCATGCATATTTATCATCAAAAGCGGTAGTTATGTAATGTTTTCACTATCTTGGCATTTAAGTACAAAAATGTTATAAGTCCCTAAAATCATCACAAACAACTTAAAAAGTACTTATATATGCTTTCTAATAATATAATTAATCTTGAACTTTGGATATCAACAGATCCATTAAATTTAACCGAGAAGCAATCAGACTTATTCTAATATGATTACCCAAATTCCTTAGAAAATTTTTATTTTAAACGTAATTCATAGAAAAATTCTCAGGAAGTAATGTTAGATAAGGCCATATTTGTAACTGGCAGATTGACATGATCAAATTGAAAATGTAATCAATTATTTTCTACCAAGGGGTTTTGAAATTATAGGTAAAGTGTGAATTATTTCTATAAATTCTTCTAGATACAACAAAAGGAAGAGTTCCAGATAATGAAGATAATAAGATTACATAGTGCAACATCCCCTAATAAGAACATCTTTTAAAAAAAGAAGAGAATGAACCATATCTGTTATTGAAAATGAGGTTTTATAGGAATCAGAAAAGGCCAAAAATTGCTAAATATCGCAAATAATTGTGGAATTAGGTCTCTTGGCACTCGCTAGTACCTGGATGTTGGAGGTTTGCACTCTCCTGAAACCACCACCCCTTCAATCTCAACTATGTCCTCATCTTCATCATAGCTAATAACTAGTGATATACTTTGTCTTAGTATTGCTAGTAGTAAGAACATGCTCATCGTCAATGGTCAACAAAGAAACCCTAGAAACTGGTGGCATGCACACTTGATAAAAAAGAATAATACCCAACTGGTTGTAAGAACATGTTCATTGTCGATGGTCACCAAATATCACAAAATTATCCTCTGAGGGAGAATATTACAATGAAACAGACCAACAAAGGGTTCGCCATTAACATATTTTCACATAAAAACCCCCATTCTAGCATCATCTCCCCACTCAAAAACATCAAAACCATATTACATCATCACCACACCACTCAGTAATGTAGTTGATGTTCTAGGTCTTACCAAGGAAGATGGTCGCGGTAGTGATGGCATTATCTCCGTCATCTCTGCCTTCTTTCCATGTTAGGTTTTCTCCCCTTATGAGCTAATCAATTCTAGGAGATGCTAAGCACTATTCATTCCCCTTGACAATTGGTATAGAGTAATTTGTTTCAAAGTTGGTCCTAGGTACAAAATGTTTTGTTAAACTGTTTGTCATCGACTCAACTAAAGGTGTATAATTATCATTTAGAGGGGGTGCAACAACATTGAATCCGAACCCCATACCTGCTTTTTGATTCAATATGATAATTTAATGGTCTCTCATATTGTTGAGATGACAACTGAATCTTTTGAAGCTTTACTTTAGTTGATGCATGATCAGACATGGATTTAGTTAATGAAATGGTCAAATGCTCAACTTAGGCCTTTAAACTGTAGTTTTCATAAACAAGTTTGTCTAAATATTTTTGCAAAGAATTGATGTTGATTTGATATATTTTGTGCTCGCTGACATGAGATTCATTTAAAACCATTGTTTCTTTTACTTTGTTGGCCAGTTATTGAGCATGGACTCTATATCTTTTAACTTCCTCAACACATAGTGATGAACATAATCTATCCTTTACCTCTCTTGCCATAGGTGGAACTTGGTTCTTCATGTTAGCCATTAGTTCTCAATTTTCTTCCAACACCTTCTTTACATAATCTCTCCAGTCACATGTTCCATCTTGTAAAATGATTAGCCTAGTAGCTTTTGAGTTGCTTGGCCCTACTGGAGAACTTGTGGCTGGTGGGGATGAGTTGGTTAGATGAGGTTGTTTGAAGGATCTTTGAGTTTTGATGGTTGATGAGATTGATGTTGATGAGAGTGATGTTGATGATTTTGTCTCATGTTAGGAGTTGATTATTGATTCCATTATCTAGAGAAGTGTCTGTAGAGATTGCATTTTGTAGCATCTCACCTTTGACTTATCATCTCCTACCTTGGTTGTTCTTCCTGCACTAGCCAAACTTTTGTTCCTTCGTAGATATTGCTTCGCTCTGTATGCAATAATAGCCATTTGCCACTGGATGTCCATTTCTTCTACTTCATCAGGATGAAGTCCTTCCAAATCTTGTTGAAAAATGTTAGTAGGAGTCAGAGAGCTTCCTAAATAAGCTAGAAAGCTTGAGCTGAATGCTGTAAATGCTGCTTTTTGTTCCTTAGAATCCAGAACCACAGTGATGGGCTCTGATTGATTGTTATTAGAGGAGTTCTTTACAAATGAATATTTTCTATCATCAGATCTCCCTTTCTCTTTTGCTGACTTACTTTAAGAGGACGATCTAGAAGGCTTTAACGCATAGAAACTCACTTCTTCCTCATCTTCACTCAAAGTACAAGAGCTATCAGCATCATTGTTAGAGATAATAGCACTTCTAGCACTTTTAGTCTCTTTAAAATGATAAGGTGCAACATGTTATTTCACACTCTTGTTTATTGTCATTTCATTCATTTCAAGAGCTTCCACTTTGGCCACCAATGTAACCAAACCAATGGTTTTGAGATCAAGGGTGTTCTTGAACATGGATACAGTTTGCTTCTAACATTTTGGCAAAGTATAGGGCATCTTTTTGTTTTACTGCTCATTGGTATATTTTAATTCCAGGATATTCATCTCAGTTACCAATTGCATAAACCTTTGTAGTTGTTGAGGAACTAATTCACCCTTAATATGATAAAAATGTTTCATATTGAGAGTGAAAATTATCCTTCCTTAGGCTTCGGATTTCATCACTCCCTTTATAAAGAGTGTGAAGAATCTTCCATAAGGAATTTGCTATTTTATAGTTCTCACACCTGATCAGTATATCTTCAGGTAAAGCCATATTGAGTAGGCTATATGCTCTAATATTGACTTTAACCTTTTTAACATCCTCAGGTGATAGATCTTTTGTACTTATGGGTTGATTATTATCTTTACAATCTGGTCCAAGGACTAGTGAAATATAAGGACATTCAGTTATTGAAAACCACAAATCTGAATCAGTATAGTTCACATGATTCCTGGATTTTATTTTCCAAGATTTAAAATCTACTTTGTTTTCCAACTATGGGAGTTGGTATGATGATCCACCAAAAGAATTACTCATTTTAGTTAAAGTATTGATTTTTAACTAACACATAATTCTTTTTGCGAATGAACTAATTTGTGACAAACACTTCATTATTAACTAATTATGTTGTTGTAGTCACAAATTAGTTATCCCCTTGATGATATAAAAACAAATCGAGAATGTTTATTGATGTGTTTTGTTCAATTGACTTGAACAATTAATTATTATTATCAATAACACAGATCTTCATATCAATTGATGATAAAGTAGATCAATGTAATCCGAGCAATGTAACAGTACTCGCTAAAAAATAAATCACAGTTTGATTGTTTAAAAAATTACACCAGTATCTTGAATCTAAGTTATAAACACTCAAGTTGTTATAACCACTTAAAAAGAAACAATTTTTACTCAAAATCAATAGAACTAATTAGAAAACTAATAGATCTTATGACATAAACAATCAATCAAACAAATCTAACACTAATAGATCAATTGATCTAAATCAATGAGCACCTGGCTTTGATACCACCTGTGAATCCAAAGATCGGATATAGGAATTATTGGGTTAGATTAAATCAAATTGTGATCACGTAATTATCACTAATTGATGTTTAATTAATTAAATACGAAAAAGCAATTGCAATAATAAAGTGATAATTAAGAACATAAAAATTAATTGAAATGAATGAATGACAAAGATTTGATTCAAACGTATTTCACTAAAAACAAAATTAATAATAAGAGATGATCAAACAATGATGATGAAATCGATGGCTGCTATGATTGACTTCGAAGTTTTGGTGTAATTTATGTCACGACTGCTAGGGTTTACGATTGATTGATGTTTTGATGCGAGTATAGATAGTTATTCAGTTGTCCCCAAGATAGGAGCCTAGGCCTAGTATTTATAGGCAAAAGGATTATGTTTAAGGAATTAGTGACTAATTCGGAATCAGTGTTTAACTTGATGTACTTGATAAAGTTTATACAAGTGTTGGTCTTCCGTAGGTAATTGGTCTTCCGTAGCAGTTATGTATTCCATAGATATATTCACTTAGACTCTTCACAGCATGTTATTCAGCATGTTGTTCATCCGCAACAACTTATCCATGGAAGAACAAAGTGTTCATCCGTAGATGTTTCATAAACTTTTTCAATTTACAAATTTGACTAAGTATGATGTTAATCATGCCATAACACATAAATCAACATATATATGGGCTAACCTATATACATAATGCATACATTAAAATAATAATTTACAAGAGTTCATTACAAAACATTAACTAAAGTGCTAATCCTATACAAAAGGAACTAGACCTATTATTCCTAGATCTAACAGTGTTCCTCTAGTTTGCCACTTTCATAAAATAACAAAAAAATTTATAAAAAACTAAAAAAATCCTTGTTTTTTAACGAAATTTGTTTTACACATGTGTAATACCGGATTTACACATGTGTAAATTCAGTTTTACACATGTGTATAACCAGATTTACACATATGTAAATAGTGAATAGGCGATTTAAAAAAAGTATATCAATATGGTAGGCGTTGGAAAGATTAAAATACATAATTTAATGGTGATTTTTTTAATTGAAAACGATGTTGTGAAAAATAGTTATAAACGTTTTAAAATAAGGGGGAATGACATGTGATTTGCATATGATTAAAACTAAGTGGTGTAGATTGGTTGCTAGAGTTCTCCATTAAATTTAATTACATGTGATTTTCATATGTATATATATGTGTATATATATATATATATGTATATATCTATATATATATATATATGTATATATATACACATATATATACATATATATATATATATACATATATGTTGGGTTTGATGGACCAAAATCAAAGTTGTTTAACCATTTTAAACATGAAAACGCAGCGGATAAAAGCCCTAATAATATGATTCATAATCTGAAAAATTAAGGTTCTTTTCTTTGTAATAACAAACCCAAGAGCAAAGGATCAATCATATGT
>BJCM01068165.1:0-14255 GCA_018326385.1 Flaveria bidentis
AATCTTTTGGGTTTCATATTTATCTCTTTAAATTTAGTAATGATCTTTTCTATGTTTATCTTATTTTGAATTCCATAATTGTCGTTTTCTAGTTTCTTATTTAAACATTGTAATCCATGATTGGATGGTTCAGTTTTTGGAGGAATAAGAATTTTCTTGAACAATATTTGTTCTCTGTCTTTTTCGGGTAATCGAAGGCAGGTTATCACGCTAGGGTTCTAGCGTCCACTCGTATACGAATCCGTATCATAAAGGATGTACATTCAATAAAGCGACGATGATGGTGTGATAATGAAGCGGATGCCTGATTGTAGGTGTAGTGGTGGTGAGCGATGAAACTCAACGAAGGTGGAGACTGATGCGGAGCTTGACTGTAGGTGCGATGATGGTGCGGTGGTGGTGTACGATGAAACTTGACGGAGGTGGGAGGGTGTAGATGCGGTGGACAGGTGGTGGTGCGGTGGACCGATGGTGGTGTGGGGGACCGGTGGTGGTGCGGTGGACCGGTGGTGGTGTGGTGGTGGTTCGATGGTGGTATGGTGATGGTTCGGTGGTGTTGTGGTGGTGGTGCGCGATGAAACTCGACCAAGGTGATCAATTTGAGTGAAAGAAATCTTGACTTATTGTGACTTGAAGCTCTAATTTTGAAAACCCATCTTGACCTATGTTTTATTTTTCAAATAAGTTTTTAACCCATCTTGACCCCCTTGTATTTTTTATTCAATCCATTCTAACTCATCATTATTTTTAAAACACCCATTATGACTCAAAATCATATTCATGCTTCTTTTGCCACCTCTAATCACGTCTATCTCTCAGCTCTTGTATTTATCTCGGTTGAGGGTGCGGTTCCGGTTGAAAAACAGATAGATGTACCCGATTAAAATAACACCTATCATCTTAAGCATGATCGCACATTTAATTTTTAAAAAAGAAAAAGAAAAACAATTTATCTCGGATTATCTCTCTAATTACTAATAAAGCTGAGCCTTTTCTCTATTGATTTTAGCCCCTGACTAATTTTTTACAGATTTTTTGGTGTATCTAAAGTTATTTATTATTGTTTTTGTTTAATTTCAAATTAAAAAGCTAGTAAGAGATGAGATTAATATTTATTTTTATAATTTACCTATATATTTAAAAAGCAATGTGAAGAAGCGGTAAATTTTTTATGCTAGTTTGAAGTTAGTGATGATGAAAATGTATTCATCCGAGATATGTACATGTTGTATGCTGTTGTCCAGTTTGTATTTAGTATATTGGTGAGCTATGATGATATTCAAAAAATAGTAGCGGGTTGTTTTTATGTGGCTATTATTTATGGTTGGCAACTAATTCTTATTTTGTTTTTAAAAATATATTCTAATTACTCTATCATTAATTATTAGAGATGGTAAATGAACAGTAACAAAGCTCATTATAGTAATTTCGAGTTCACATCTTCTGAAACGCGATATTTTTTCGTGATTTCTTCTCCCGCGACTTTGGGTCATTCATTCCAATGGCGATGGTGAAGCGGTTGGTGGTAGTCGACTCAGACGATTCCATGGGCTACACGGTCATCACCAGCTGAAAAAGTTGCTTAACTCGCGAGATAGAAGCCCTAATTGCAATGCAAGATAGCGTGATTGATCAAAGTTGATCTAATTCCTCTTTTATAAGCTGAAGATGATTTAAAATAGATGACTAAGTTTTCAAAAGCCGATGAAGAAGACACCATTAGTGATGCTGATGATGAATTTTAAAACCCATTAGTGTTGATTTCAAGATTTTACATTCCAACCAGTAAGTTTATCCTTTTTGTCGTGGAACTTTCTTTTTGAACTTTGGGTTTACATTCTTCTTTAAAATCCATCAAATTTCGCCTTAAATTTTTACATGCAAAATGGTAAAGTATTATAATTCTTTGTCCATATCTTATAACCATTTTAGATATAATGTTTATAGAATTTTGAAAATTTGAGCATGACATGTTTATTGTTATTTTAAGTTTCTCAATTTTTTTACAAAAGGGAGTCATGTAAAATAACATTCTTTTTACTTTTTTTAACATTTATGTTTTATTTTGGAGTTTTATTCAAAACCAAAGAACATTAATGCTCACAAAGTTCAAAAGATTACATATTCACATTAATAGAAAACATATTTTTTACCAAACAACACATGTTAGTTTGTTCGTCCTAACATTTGACCAAGAGACTTCAACTCATTTATGTATATACGGAATTCCCGTCGCATCGCACGGGGGAATTTTCTAGTATACTATTATTTTGATAATATCGGTTTCAACTAATATATTTTGAGTTACCATCGTAATTGTGACATCTTCTTCACATAAAAATCAATCGAATATGATGTAGAAAACTTTTATCTTTTATGACCACTCAAAATACAACATTAGAGAAGAAGCTATCCATATAACTTTAAAAAATCCTAATATTATTAAACGAAATCAAGTAATTGACTAGAATTTATAATCGCTAGTTATTCAATTACACACTATATTTTGTCCAACCACTGTGAAAGGAAACTGATTTTCTGAAACATAAACAAACCGAAGGCTCTCTTGAGGATTTATCTGCAAACCACCATTAACGATGCACACATCACCTTGTTTAACAATGACCCTAGGGTCAAGTTCCGTACGAGATTGAAACTCTTTACAATTTAACTTTACATCCCTGAAAGCACATGGGCTTGCGTTTAAAAGCATCACTCGCCATTCTTGGGGTGCACCTGTTGGCTCTTGATGGATCAAGAGTTTGTATTCTTCTTGACCACAAGTTCCTTCATACATAATTATACACAATATATCAACAAACATATACGATGAACAATAGATTATTAGAACATTTTATGGTATGATATGTTAGTATACCTTTGAACATTAAGGTGATGAAGAGAAGTAAAGAAAGGTGTTTCATGATGGTTGTCATTGACTAGTGTTATGTCACTTGTCAATTTGTTGATGATCTGAACAGTTAACAAACTTGCATATACACAAACATAAGCCCATACAATCTTATATATAAGTTTTCAGTAGACGTACGTACAATAGGTTAAATGTTTTATTGCACGAGTAAATTAATATTCAATTTTGGAAAATGAGTTAAATGCTTTACAGTTACACCAATGTAACTTCCCCCTGTCATTTTATGCAATATAATTTATTTATGGTTTGATCAATGGTCATGAATGTGATCACTATAGGGATTACAATTAAACTCGAATCCAACGGTAATATCGGAAACCCGAGACATTTGAGATGGGTATGAGATCGGGTAAGCGGGTATGAGACTAGGTATGGGATTAATTTTTATTTTTTCCGTAGATATGGGAAGAGTATGAGATTGCATTGTATACCTGTTTACCCGATTATATACCCGAAATTATTTTTATTTTTTAATTTTTTGTACTTAATAGTTATATTGTATATAACTATATCATTTTTTTTTACTGAATATCTTTTTACTTACTAATTATATATTAATATAAACCATTAAGTTTTCTATCATTTGCACCATATGTATCTTGTGGTGTATCTTTTTACTTATCGTATTTGCCAAAATCAAAAGCGCTAAAGACCAGTCAACCGTGTTCAAAACACTTGTGGTGTTTCATAGTTAAGAATTTGACAAGGGGTCATCGGAGACGTAAATTTGATAGGTGGTCATCGGAGACGCAAGCCCGATATTTTTAGGTCTTCACGAGCTCAGGGCGTATGGCTATTACTTATCTAATACATATGCCAACAAGGCAAATTAAGTGAAGCAAATTATTATAGGAACTACTGAGGGGAATGCAAGGCACATGCACAAGGATGTGCATGGCTATGCTGATAGGAGAATGTGGCACCCTAAATGTTCAAACGTCGTATATATATATGCTCATTTTGTATATATATGCTCATTTTGTATATATATGCTCATTTTGTATATATATGCTCATTTTGTATATATATGCTCATTTCGTATATATATGCTCATTTTGTATATATGTGCTCATTTTGTATATATATGCTCATTTTGTTTATATATGCTCATTTTGTATTGAAGCTCTTAGGTGGTTGGCTAATGGCTAGTTTAGGAACTTATCATGGTCATTCGTGGGCAGTCTCAATGATTTAGATAGTGTATGTGACTTGATGTGGTTACACATCAAACACACCACTAATCGAAAGCTATGGCAGCTCCTTTGATGAGTTCATTATATGATTAAACTAATGAACCTAAACAAATGTAGTGAATGCTTAGCAAACAGTTCGTTAACTGCTGGGGGAAGTTTATTTATATATGTCGTCGTTTAATAAATAATTGAAAACTAACAAGAAATTTGTTCGTTTAATTAAAGAAATGAATATGAATAGAGGTAGTGTTCATTGATTTATGTTCGTGAACGTTTGAGAATATGTTTACTTATGTTTGTTCGTTTAAGAACGTTTGTGTCTGTTTGTTTTTGTTTATTTATAAGTTTTTATATTTTATATTTTATTTTATTTGTTTTAAATTCTAAGATTATGAAACCCACGTTATACTATACATCTCTATTAACATCGCCCATTTATATTTCTAAAGGATTTTGCCTAATGTTTATGATGAAAAATAAAAAGTTTATTCTAAATTGAGTATATAATCGTTTGTATTTATTTATGTTCATGAATACGTTTGTGTTAGTTTATGTTCGAGAATATGTGTTTGCGTTTGGTAACTATACGTGAATCATATGTGAGCATGTTGATTTCCTTAATGAATGAATATGAACAAATAATATCGTTCGGAAAGGTTCATCAACAATTTAAGAACAAAGTTCATATCATTAATGAACGAACGCGAAAATTACTTTAACTTTATCATTTATAATAATTATTATTTCTATTATCATTTTACGTATAGTATGTGTGTACACATGTATGTGTTTATATATATATATATACACACACACACATCAAGTGTCTTTCACTCCAATAAAACTTAGCTGCTTTTATAAAAAGTTTTATGTTGGAAAAACCCACTGACATTTCTATGACAACTTTTTGATGAATATTTTCAACAAAATTCTAGTATGTTAGGGTTTTCGTTTCAGACCAACAAACTTCTAACAAAAATTTTAATTTTATTTTCCTGATTTTTTTTTAAATTTTTTCATCAGCATTTCAACACAACTATATTATTTTTTTAATTTTTAAATTATTTGATAAAATATTTTCTTTTTCACTTTTTAAACGTTTCCATAATTAATAAACAACAAGATTCTGACTAAATATTTTCTTCTTTCTATTTTTAAAGGTTTCTAACAAATTTCCGTAAAAACCACAAAACTCCAACCAAATATCTTCTTCATATTTTAAAACCGTTAGAAAAATGTGCAACGCAAGAAACATGATAATAACAATCGCAAGACAACCTTAAAGCACAAAAACAATATAAATAATATGAATATAGCGTGGTCCACTTGATCAATTTGATAATGCAATCCATGACCATACTAGAGAGATTATTCAACCAACTAAAAAATCACGCCTAAAATTCTAACATCAAAGACTCCGGACAATGTGGATGAAAACAATTTTGAACAGAGATGATGAACAACACCCAACTTTTAACATATAAACGTAAGCAAAATATAATATTATCTATTCCAGTTCATTTATTAGATTTTACAAGAATAAATTCTTCACGAACAAGTTACTGACTGATTCAACAATTTAAAGGGAAATTGATTTTCCCATGCGTAAACGAAGTGAAGGCTATCACTAGGATTCATCTGCTCACCATTATTGACGATGCACGCATCACCTTGTTTTGAGATGATCTTAGGATCAACTTCTCTATGAGATTGGAATCCTTTACAATCTAAGTATGCTTTGAGTATGACACAAGGACTTGTGTTTTCAAGCGCCACGCTCCACTCTCCCGGTGCACCTGTTGGCTCTTGACGGATGGTGAGATTGTAATCTTGACCGGGCTAAAAATAATCTATGTTTTTCGCACATGAAAAATTTACACTACCGGGCTAAAAATTTACATTTTCGGGCTAAAATTTAACACTACGGACGAAAAAATAGGGTGGGCGGCGGCTCCCCGGCCCAATGATGCTTCGCCACTGGCTAAGGTTGCATTGGTTATTCCGTTACGGTCAATTATTTCAGTTTCTTGCACACCCCTAAAAATATTATAATAAGTTGAAATATCGATTATTTGATTTAATTAAATTTATATTATAAATTCCAACTATTTAAAGAAGTTCAAATTATTTTAACGCTATTTATCTCACATGAAGAGTTCTTATAGTTGAGTTAATTAAAGGGTCATTTGGTTGGACTTGCATAAACGTGTGTGACTAATTACAAATTGGTGTCATCTTTTTAATTTAGTATCAATAAAGTCATGAAAAACGAGTACTGTAATGGAATATCGACGGGCTAGCTATTGTGTACCGCTTACCACTAATCTATTTAAAAATGATGACCACTACCTGTAGCAACTAAAACACATTAACAAGACAAAGATAACATCTAAACCACAACCTAGTTTTCAACTTCTTCCATCGGTCAAGTATAATGCATGGTGTAGCATACTAAATGTTTGAAGATCGTGTTTACTTGTTTTGTGTTGAAGCGTTTGGGTACTATCTAGTCTTTTATTTGTTTTGTGTTGAAGCGCTTGGGTACTGTCTAGTCCAGGTACACACCGAGGACGACCTCAGCGGTTTGGAAAGTACTGTTTGTGCCTAGATGTGGTTACACACCAAAGCACCAATGGGCGGGAGTTGTTGTCGGTCCCTTGATGAGTTCATGGTAAGACAAAACGGATGACCCTAAACATAATCGAGCCGGAATGGATGTCCTATGAGCAACCTATGAATCTATTCACTATTTTTTATTTTTAGGCCTTGAATCTAGAAAAAAAAAATACATAAATAGACGAAAAAATCGAATGAATAAATAATAATAAAAATATTGTTTCCCTATAGTCAAGAAGCACATATCTCCTTTCGATGAATGCCCCGAAAACCACTTTAAATAACGAATATGAATATTATTCAGATTTTGAGACGAAAAAACTCCTTTTCTATCATTATATAAAAATCTCTAATCTTTCGAGAAAATGTAAAAGTTAAAAGACAACTTACTGGCAGATTAATTAAACTAAAAAATAAGTCCGTTTTTTAATTTTAGCCCATTAGAATTTTCTTGAGGATTAAGTTATAAACCCTAAATTTCTCTTTTTGTATTGTGTATTTTAGTTGTAATTCGGTTGAAATATAAAAGAAGGAAAAAGGAAGTTGTTTGCCTAGGGTTGTGTGTATTCATCGAAAGAAGCCAAAGACTTTTTGTCTTAGGTGCTTGCCATCTTTCATCCATTACAACAAAAAAAGGCACACTACTAGCTTGTTTTTTATTTATATTATTTCACCAAACAAAAGAATAGGATAAGAACAGCATGTTGGTGTCTTTTTTGTAACCTCGCGATAGTGAACCATTGGCATTTGGTTTGTCTTTTTTGTTTCAGTTTTTTATTAGGGTTTGCTATTGGTTGAATATCGGGTTCGGGTATTCTTTTGGTTATTTGGGTTGCTTTTGTTCGTTTGTTCAGTTTGTTTGATGTGTGAGCGGTTGTCGAGCAGTTTAGCCGGACACGCTTTTGTTGTGATTGTCGGGTTTTTTTTGTTTATCCAAGTATCTTAATATAATTACCAAGATTTAAAGTCGAGAACTCCCAGGTGCATTGTTTAACTAGTTTGTTTATTTTTTTTAGATTTAGGAAAAATGGTAGTGTTCAATAGAACAACACTCAAGTTCAGGTAGCCGACCATAGTTGTGTTAACAATACTTTCAGTTTTGACTTGATTAGTAAACAAGTTGTAGTTTGAGATAATGGCTGAGAGCGGAAAACTTCATATTGATAAGTTTAATGGAAACAACTTTGGTTGGTGGAAAATACAAATGGAGGATTTGCTTGTTAAGAAAGACTTGGATGTTGTTTTAGGTGATAAACCAGAAAAAATGGAAGTAACTGAGTGGGGAACTTTAGATAAAAAGGCCAAGATGGTTATTAGGTTGTTGTTGAGAAAGGATGTTGCGTTCAATATTCTGAAGGAAACTACAACGGAAGGTATCATGGATGTGTTATCTAATATGTACAAGAAGCCTTCGGCGGCAAATAAAGTTTTCTTAATTCGAGAGCTGGTTAATACAAAGATAAAAGAGGGAAGTTCAGTTTTAATGCACATCAACAACTTGAACTCTATTTTGTCAAGACTTGGGTCAATTGGCATCAAATTCGAGGATGAGGTTCAGGCTCTACTATTGTTGTCATCATTGCCGGATAGCTAGGCTGGTACTGTTACGGTGATTACTAGTTCCACCAGTGCGTTCACTTTAAAAGGGTTTCAGAATATTATTATGGGCGAAGACGTCAGACAAAGAAATTCAGGTGAATCATCAAGTGAACTTCTGAATGTTGGCAGAGGAAGAAAGAATAACAGAGTTAGTGGGAGCAAAAACAGGAAAAGGAGTCAGTCTAGGGCTCGGAATGATGTGACATGTTACAATTGTAAACAGGTAGTACACTTAAGGAATCAGTGTTCGAATGATAAAAAAAAGTTAACACTACAGCAGACTACTTAAATGATGATGCTTGAATCTATAGCATGGGGATCAGTGTGGATTCTTAGGTCATGGATTCTGGAGCTTCGTTTCATGCTACCCATAGTAGCGAAGCATTGCAGAGTCTAAAAAAGGGTGATTTTGGTAAGGTAAAACTGGCGAACAATGATGTTCTTGATGTTACGGGCATGGGTGACATAAATTTACTTACTTGAGTTGGTTCATGGACTTTGAAAGATGTCAGAGTGATTCCTAATTTGAAAAAAAACAGTTGATTTATGTCGGTCAGTTGATGAACAGGGACATGAGGTTAAGTTCGGGAATAAGCAGTGGAAAGTTGTTAAAGGTAATCTTGTCATTTCTCGTGGAAAGAAAATGGGTTCATTGTATATGGTCAGTTTACCATTTGAAGGAAGTGACGTTCCAGTTCAGAAGAAGACTAAAATCCAGTTCACAGAATCTCGTGGACAAAAGAAGGTTTGCTTTACAAGTAAAAAACCTAGAGTCACAGGAAAGATTCGGAGTGAATGTGCATGGAAAAGTTCAGGAAAACCAGTTAAAGGATTTCGTGGCAGTGGGAGCACAGGTTGTGCTTCAGTTATAGTTCCTAGATGACAGTGGGTTAAAAGAACTAATATTCCATCTTATAAAATCTCTCCAGATAATTACTTGTTAAATATGGAGAGTGTTTGTTCTCAGGGTGTTCCAGGATCTGGTAGTTTGTTTCAGTGGGAGCTGGTAGGGATGGAGAACGGGTCGGGGGCAAATACAGCCGTGACTGATATGTTGAAGCTTGGGGGAGCTTTAACGGGCCTTCAGGTTAATTGATGAGAAGGCCGTTGCAACCAGGAAAACGAGGAAGATTACAAGAGGTACAAGCGTTCATATCGGAAGATAGTTTGAAGATAATCAAGCCTCCAAGTGGAAGATTGTTAGGTTTGTGAAGTTGTGATTTGGGCTCAAGTTAAAAGACAACTTAGTTGCAGATTAATTAAATTAAAGACTAGGCCCGTTTTTATTTAATTTTAACCCATTAGGGTTTTCTTGTAGCTTTCGCGATGATGTTTTCCGAGAATACATCCTTCAAAAATGGGATTTGGTGGGGATTAAGTTGTAAACTATAATTTTCTCTATTTATATTGTGTATTGTACTTGTAATTCCTCACGAGTGAGACAGAAAGCAATAAAAGTATTATCCTGGTTGCAGCCCGTGGACGTAGGTCACATCGACAGAACCACGTTAAATCTCGCGTGTTCATCTTTTTAATTGTTTTCTCGCGTGGTTTAGTTGTGTTTGTGTGTCGATCTACACCCGGATCCCTAACACAACCATGGGCGCCACATGAAAAAATGAAAAAGTGGTATGACTATATGAGGTCGATCCTGATATACGTTGGAGTGTTCACTTATCCCAAAGGTTCTTAAAATGGATAAAAAATGATGGTGGGTGTGGATCAAAACATTATAACCTAAAGAATTGTTGTCACATATCAGACTGGTTGCAATCGGGTCAGTGGAGTGACTAGTCTTGGTGGTACGGTACGTCTACTCAGTTGATACAAAAATTATGCTCGAAGACGGTGAAGGTATATGTGGACTCATTTCAGAGCACATGTGATCGTTTCAAAAACTGTCATGTAAACATGAAGCTGCAAATGACATCCTAAATTTTTAAACAACAAAACTCCAACAATATATTTTCTTCTTTATATTTTTATACCGTTAGAGAAATGTATAACACAAGAAACATAGACAATAACAAGACAACCTAAAAGCACAAGAACAATAATGACATATGAATATAACGTGATCCACTTAATCAATTTGATAATGCATTCATCCATGACCATACTAGAGAGATTATTCAACCAACTAAAAATCACGCCTAAAATTCTAACATCAAAGACTCCGGACAATGTGGATGAAAACATTTTTGAACCGAGGATGAACAACACCCAACTTTTAACATATAAATGTAAGCAAAATATAATATTATCTATTCCAGTTTATTTATTAGATTTTACAAGAATAAATTCTTCACGAACAAACTACTGACCGATTCAACAATTTAAAAGGAAATTGATTTTTCCATGCGTAAACGAAGTGAAGGCTATCACTAGGATTCATCCGCTCACCATTATTGACGATGCACGCATCACCTTGTTTTAAGATGACCTTAGGATCAACTTCTCTATGAGATTGGAATCCTTTACAATCTAAGTATGCTTTGAGTATGACACAAGGGCTTGCGTTTTCAAGCGTCACGCTCCACTCTCCCGGTGGACTTGTTGGCTCTTGACGGATGGTGAGGTTGTAATCTTGACCATAGACTGCTTACAAATAAAATATATATCAACGATCATATACAAGTGATTAGAAATAATATAAAAGAATTTGTTTTCATAAGAATACCTCTACTCATAAGGCAGATGAAGATAAGTAAACAAATGTGTTTCATGATGGTTGCCATAGGTGCAGTGGTGGTATGCTCTTTGACACTAATTTGATGATGAAAACTGTTAACAAACTCATCTATATATACTCAAAACATATAGAATCAACATTCTGTTATAGAAAATGAATTTAATGTTTTTAAGGGTTAAATAAATCAATTGTCGGTTTTAAAAGGTGAATTGAACATATGTTTCATAGTTTCAAACTTAAGCTTGAATATGTTATCGACTTATTAACTGAAGGAGTTAATCCTGATTGTATTAGTTTATTAATGGTTGGATTGAGTTTGTATTAAATAGGATTGCACTTGTTAGATTTCTTTTTTTTAATTGAGTTAGAGTTTGGTTAGAATTATCATAGGTTTAGTATAAATAAAGAGTTGATATAATTGTTTTTATATGATTTTTGTTCTAATAAATAAAAATATTAGTGTGTTTTTCGAATTCGTGTTTAATATCGATTCTAGGCCATATGTAATTATTTGGTATGATGATCATCTCTTTTATAAACCACATGCCATATTGAAAGTTTGGGTTAATGTGCTATCACTTTTCTTGAATCTATGACATTTTTTAACTGAATTAACATATATTTATTACAGAAAAGTAACTACCACAATTAGTTTAGTCGTAAAATTTACGACCCTTTCAAAGTTCATGTCGATCGCAAATCAGTCCCAAACAACAAGAAAGAAATACATTAAAGATCAAAATCATATTTTGTGGCCAAACCAATTGCAAAATTCGCGATAATCTCATTTCAGCCGGAGATAAACAAAACATGAATTAAAAGTAAAAATAAAATTTCGTCACAAAAGCTGTTACAAAATTTCTAAAGCTGAGAAGCCAGAGTAGCACAAACAATCTTCCACTACAACATCATTTCAATATAGATAAGAGAATGGTACTGCTATTTGTTGGATTTTTGAAAAATTAGCTAACAACGCATCCAAATATCTTTTTAGCTTCTAGAGATAGAACCAATAAGAGTCAAGAGAGATCATTAGACATTTCAATACGGATAAACTCGGTTTTTGATAATATTTATATTGGAACGTCCTAAAAATTACTAATTTGTATTGGGATTTCTCTATAAACCAAAATATTACAAGTTAAGAAAAATAAAATTATATGTGAAATAAAATATTAGAATATAGAAAAATTTTGTATAAAATCAGTTTCTTTTTCAATATCCGCTTGTACAACGAGCAAATCATCACCCTTTTAGTGAATCTCCTAGAAACTATATAAGTTCTTGAAAAGATGTACAAACTATGACATGTGTCATCAAAACATATGCTTTGACCTTTAACTTTTTTTCTTTGACTAAATGTGAACTTTGACTTGAAAGTTAACGTAACATCGTTTTAAACTGTGATCAGTACATCAAACGCGTGTAGACGCATTAACTCATTAAGTACTAACACTATGCATTATGGGCCGATATGCGCTAATGGGCCTAAGATGAGTGATAGTGAGGTTTACCGGATTGGATTTGACATGAGAATTATGTCTTGTATTGGATTAAGGATTGACAAAATATAAAATATAAATTATCCTAAAAACACAACAAAAGCCAAACATTAGTGGACTTTGTCTAAAGGCTATTAAATATACTTAATTTGGTTTAAAATATAAATTAGATAATCTATATAGCGTATAACAGTCTGTTGGAATCGTAAAAACGCGTAGAATTTAAAAACATTATAATTGAACGACACGCGGGATGTGACGAGACAAGTTAAATAGGGCATTCCAAGGCCTGGGCCCTTGCCCTTGCCCATTCTTGGCCGAGAACCCCTAGCAAGGGGGGGGGGGGTTCTCTTGTTTTGCTTCATTTGTTGCAAGCTTTCTTCCCAAGTTGTTCTCGTTTTGAAACCTAGCCATCACAAAATAATTTTCTATTGTTCTTCATCATGAATCATCATTATCTTCACCATTATTGATCAAAATTTTATGATCAATCACTCATCTTGCTAAAACTTCGGTCTTTTATGCGTCAGGGTAAGAAAATTATTCTTTATTGATGATTTAGTTTTTATTTGATCACATACTTATTGATCTTCATCATCTAACCTCTAAATCAAAAACAAATAATTTGTATCCAGTTCCATAGTTGTTTTTGTTTTTGTTTTAATTAGATTTGTTGATTTCGGATTGTAAACTTGTGTAATATGGTCCTAATGGACGTCTTGGGTAAAAATTATTTCGTAAAATATTAAACAATGTTTAAGAACTAATAGACACGTTAAGAATAAGATCTATGTGTTGATACACTAGAAACCCAAACTGGATAGTTAAAACATAACTAGTCGAATTGGGATTGAAATTTATAATTACTTAAGAACTAAAGTAACAGATAGGTCAAATGGTTTATAAAATAAATGTTGGTTTAGGTCTCGGATAAATGGTATTCAAAATTATGGATTTAGGGTGTAAAGGATACGGTTGGGATTTTGGAAAATTTGTTGTCAAGAAAATGACATGTTTTGTACAGGTCATAACTTGGTCATACGGAATCAAAATGGGTTAAACTTTATTTCTAAAAAATTTCAAAAAGTCCTCTAAGTAATCCAAGTGGTCTCGCATCAATCCGACATCGTTGGTCCACAGACACAATAAAAAAATCATAGGTCAAAGTTTTTAATTCCAAGCCGAACATTAGTGTGGGTTCATAAGATCATATCTCCCTTTTAATTTGTCCAATCAAGGTGATTCTTTTCTAGAGTTTAGTTTAAGGTCTTAGATTTCAAATGGTCCCTATTACATGATGTTTCGTTATTGGTTTGACCTCCAATGTCACACCCCGACCGACGGCGGAATCATCGGGGCGGACGAATAGGAGACGATTGCTCATAGCACATGGAACTAATTAAGTTGAAATAATATTAAATGTCATTATTCATTAAACATTACAAGACAAATAAATAATTACAAAACAATCAAGATACAACCAATAACATAAGTCTTTCAATTAATCTAGGTCCAAGTCCTATATGAGCACAAGAAGATCTTCAAGTAGAAAACCTGAAACATATTAAAAATAAGAGGTCAACTATAAAGTTGGTGAGTTCCCATGGTTTAAACACACGTATACATACATACATACATACATACATACATACATACATACATATATATATATACATACATATATATATATATATATATATATATATATATATATATATATA
>BJCM01068167.1:0-41171 GCA_018326385.1 Flaveria bidentis
TTAATATATATATATATATATATATATATTATAGTTATATATAAAACTTAACTATATTTGTATATCTAACACACTAATTTATGGTTTAACACACCGTTTTTAGCCATTAAAATAAAAAAAATCAAAAACCGGTCTGAACCGGTCCGGGTCCGACCAGCGATTTGGGAAGAACCGGCCGGTTCGACCATTCAAAACCGATTCATAGCGACCCGGACCGGCCACTGGACCGATCCCCGGTCGGACCGGACGGTCTGATCCGGTCGCGAAAACACTGTTTATTACATTAGTAGATTACTAGCAGTATAGTACATGTTCACGTTTAACATTTAATATTGAAACTCAGTTAAGTGACTCGGAATATGGCACATTTGTCTTAATTCCTATACGGTGGTGGTCATGGATCAAAGTCTTTGGGCCGAGCTTAACATTTCACCAAATTATTGTTTGTAACATACCAACATATATGATGTCCGTACATATATTTCAGCTCGGCTTAGTGTATGAACCCTAAGCTTGAATATGATTAGACCATCGGTCCCGACAACCACTCTTCCAAGATAATGTTCACTCTAACTTTCACAATACTATACACATCTTTAAAAGGTAATTTGACTTGCTATGCGAAGGATGTTTGAATCACATTTTAATGGGTTCTTAAGCGTCACAACTTATATATTGACACAAAACCAGAATTATGATCCATCGTCTTCATACCCCATATGTTTAATTACATAGTAACAAACACTTTAGTTTAGAATGTATTTAAAATCACTGAGATATGTCTAATTCAAAATCATTTTAAATACCATATTTACAACCATCTATTAGAAATTTATAAAAGTATTCAAAACATTTGTTAGTTTTTCATCAACTTCTATTCAAAATCATTTTAAACGGTTCTCAAAATAGTGAAATACGAACACGTCTATTAACCAATAGCATTTCAGTAAACATCCACAATGACCAAAGCCACGAAATCCCGACACGTGGCATATAATTATCTTGTTCAACACGACAACACCCCTCCTTACCCAGTATACCCACACATCAAACTTTTTCAGTGTGAGATAAACAATATTCATTCATTATTCAACAAACAAATCAAAGTTGCAAAAAATGGCGAACAAATCGGTGATTATCGCTTCATCGTTCACCGGAGAAGCCTTCGAATCGATCGACGTTGAGTTCTCCGACTCCGATTCATGGCAAGTCGTTGATCCGTCGGATTCCGATGACGGAAACTTCTCCTACGGTGACGTCACCACCGACGACGATGACGACGATAACGACGGTGACAGAGAAGTTGTGCCGGATGTTGATGATCTTCTTCAACATCCGTTCGGATCTCCGTCGTCTGATGTGTCTATGCAGTCGATTGTAGATGAAATCACTCATCAACGTCAGGTAATTAGGTTTTTCTACACTGTTAGTGATTTGTTAACTTTTTGAGTTTATACATCGATCTCGATGATGTTCGCTTAAACTTCGAGATCATGAGTGGAAGTACTTAGAAATTTGTTGTTAAAATGTTGAATATGAGTTTATTCATGCGTGCAGGAACTTGAAGACGCCGTGGTGGAAGACGGTGGTTTGATCGACGGTGAAGATGATCCATACGAAGAGGATGAAGGTGAGAGTGATGAAGATGACGATGTCGATGATGATGATGATGATTTGGATCTGGACGACGAACTGGTGCCGAAATGGTTGAACAACAAATTCGAACGGCAGAGGATGAGGAAATTGGGGAAACGTGCGTATCCAAAGATGAAGAAATCGAAACGATTGGCTTACATGTTCAACAAACCTGGATGTGTTCATGGGAAACATGGAGTGGGAACGAAGCATAATCTCATCTGGTAAGATTATGATCTTGATGCTTTAGATTACTTGAATCGATGCTTGATTTCAGAGGATCTGAATCATTTGATGATCGATTTGGTGATCGTATTGTTAATTTGGAATGTACAGTGGTTAATTAGGGTTAACGAATTGTTCTCATGTCTAGGGTTATTAGGGTTTGAAGTTGGTTTGTATAATTGTTTAGATCTGCAATGTATATATGGATTATTTGATCAAAATGCATTCTAATTTCGCTGATCTACAGTTGATTCTCTATTCATTGGTACGAATTTATGTTTGTTGCTACAAGCCTACAACGGTGTTCGTAAACCGTTCAAACCATCAAAAACATAATGGTCGGTTGGTTAGGTAGGTTTGAGATCCACAACGTTCGGTTTTTGGTTTGGTTCTGACAGTTTAACGATTTTGTTCAGTTTGAAACTTGAAACCAACATCGGATACCATACCAGTTCTTTTCATTTTTAGAATATGTGTCCATGAAATACTTTCGTTCGCTCATTAAAACTGAACCATTAAACCGGCAAAGTGATAATACCGAGTTGTTAAGCCTCGGTCGGTTTGGTTTTTGTTCCTTGAAACCGTACTTAATAAACAAGTCGAATCGATCCTGGGACTATGCTATTGTATGATATTATAATTATTCGGTGATAATGACAAACGAGGCTTATACAGCCACATTCATAAAGATGCCACAGTTGGTTTGAGAATCATATTTTGGGAATTTTCGGTAAGTTGCCTAACACTTGGATGGTTTTCATGCAATCAAGGGTGATAAATGATAAAATGAGATAACGATTTGAACATGTATGGTGATGGTTTGAAGAACATGTACTGTATGTATATAACAAAGATATAACTTAAACTTGGTTGCTATTTGATATTTTCTTTATTTTGAGAGTTTGGTATAAAGTTGTTTAAGAGCTTTTGACTTTGTGATACCCCCGGGAGTTGGGAAATTATTTCTCTTTCAAGAGGTTGGGAAATTATTTCTCTTTCAAGAGGTTGGGAAATTATTTCTCTTTTCAAGAGGTTGGGAAATTATTTGTCTTTGCATAGAGTAAGGGTTCAAGTTGTATACAAATTCTAAATATAAGAATAAGGTTTCATTTGGTTTAGATAATCATTACTTTATACTATGATTAAAGAAATAAAACTGTAATAAATATCACCCATTAATAAACCAGTGTAGATGGTTTGATGCATTTGAATATATTATGTAGTTTCGCTTAACTCTTCAAAATCACATCTCTAAACCATTTGAATTTTTTCATGGATCACCAATCATGAAAAGCCAAAACCAGCTTGGTAAGCCAAGCGAGCCTAGTTCTCCCAGCATTATGAAAGGACAGGGTTAAGTTATCGCAAAACTTGTATTGTAATCGGTCCAAAGTGTCGTTGTACTATTTCTATTGCTAATGTTTTTATTCGTTAAACAAGAGGATAATAGTTAGCTGAAAGAGGGTTTGGATTAACCGATAGAATGAATTCAATCGTAATGCAATGGAGTAGGAATATGGCTCTTTGATGATACATGATGAATGGGAATGGAAACCATTAGCCTCGCATGAAGTCCATGAGTAAATGATTTTTTTAGTATAGTGCAAAAATTATCCGTCTTATTTTATTAATATTTGCACTAACAGATCTATTGGAGGAGGACTTTAGTCATTAATCATATATTTAAAAGCAATCAAATAATTTATTTTTTTTTAATGCTCATGAGACCCCGCGCTACACAATGGGGCTAGTAATTTTTATCAAAAAATAAAGACGTAAAAACATTAAACATCAAAATAAAATAACATAACATGTTAACATAGCAGTATGCTATAACTAATTACACCATTGGACGAGTGGAGCTAGCCCCACCATAATAAACCAAAGTAGATATGTTATTTAGTGCAAAATGAGTTTGAAGATCATCCTAAAAAACATCAAATTATAAAATGAAACAAATAAAAAATAAAAAACTTGAAGCCTTCCCGATCTCGTTTCACGTCTTCATAACTATATGATTTGAACATCCAAATTCACCAACTAATTTGTTAAAATCATCATGTGCATTTGCAGAGATAAAGCTTTAAAGTTTAAAGAGCTATAAGTCACAGTTACCTTTTGATATTGGAAAAGCATTAAGATCAAAGCAATGGTGTGAACTCAATAAAGCAGGACAAAGGCATGCATTTACAGAGATAAAACAACCATCCTACACCACAAATGTTGCCATACAGATTGTTGAAAGGATCAATTCAAACATTAACCAAATTTCCTTGACCATTTGGCATGACCATACACTCTTGATCCAAGTTCAGATTATGAAACAAAAATAAGTTCAAATTGTTTTGTAACAGCACAAGAGGAAAAAGTCATACATATAATCCAACATGGAGAATTATGGTTTCATAGTTTTATTATGTACATGTGATAAAAATCCAAAAGTTACTTTTTCATTTTTTGAAGGGGGTAAATATCAAAATACTTCTTCAAAAGTCCTAGTTAAAAAGTTATTTTTTAATTTTTTAGGGGGTAAAAAGACAAAAATACTTATTCAAAATCATCAAAAGTTAAAAATGTTAACTTTTGGTGATCTTTTAGGGGTATTTTGGTCTTTTTACCCCTCCAAAAAGTCAAAAAGTAACTTTTGGATTTTTGCTAAACATGGCCTATATGCTAATCACCGATAATCCTAATCTAATCGTCGTTACCTATAGCCTCAGATGAAAAAGACGAACACTTTACTTCTCGAACCAACACTTGTCTTGCTCACCTGCGATTTCCATACTTAGTAGTATGCACAACAAATTTGAAAATAATCATTTGATTTCATAATAACTTGTCAAATTCATATAAAAGATGGTATTTTATTGTTAACGCATTGCAAAATGTTATATTATAAAGAGTAAATTGTAATTTTTATATCTGTGTTTTGGGGGTGTTAACAAGATCAGCCCCAGCTTAACAGTTTGCATACTTAAGTTTACGAATGCTAACACTTTACGTACCTCCGTCCAATTTCTTTTAAACAAATGTTAAATCTCCCCCACGTGCTCCTCACGTGAGGGGAAAAATTGTCAATTCACCCAATTTATTAATTATTTTAAGAGTAAATTGCAATTTTTATACACGTGTTTTATGGGTGTTAATAGGATTAGCCACAGCTTAACAATTTGAATGTCTGAGTTTACAAATGCTAATATTTTACGTACCTGTGTCCAATTTTTGTTAAACAACCATTAAATCTTCCCCATTGCTCCTCATATGAGGAGCAAAACTGTCAATTCACCGTGAGCAGCCTCTACAACAACCTCTATTTCCAAACCCTACCTTACATCCCCTCCCTCCAAACCTCTTGCTAAAGACTCTCAAACTCACCGTCTCCCACCGCTTCCTCACCGCCCTCAAACTCTACCCCGCCGCCCACATCAGCCACCTCACCATCAACAAACCACCGCTTTTACGCCACCTCCGGTGGCCGCATCCACATATTCGACATGACGTCGTTCTCCATCATCGACACTTTCACTGTCTACGATTTCTCATCAGGTTCAATCAAATCCCTCACGTTGTATAATGGAAAAGTGTTCACATCTCATTTGGATAGTAATATCGGAATCTGTAAACTAACGGAACACAAATGACATAAACACGCAGGAACCCTACCGACGGTGGAAGATTAATAAATTGGGTGAATTGATAGTTTTACCCCTCACGTGAGGAAAATGTGGGGGAGATTTAATGGTTTTTTAACGAAAAATTAGACGGAGGTACGTAAAGTGTTAGCATTCGTAAACTCATATATGCAAACTATTAAGCTGGGGTTGATCCTGTTAACACTCCAAAACACAGGTATGAAAATTGCAATTTACTCTTAAAATATTAATTAATTAGGTGAATTGACAGTTTTGGCCCTCACGTGGGGAGCACGTGGGGGAGATTTAACGGTTGTTTAACGAAAATTGATCGGAGGTATGTAAAGTGTTAGCATTCGTAAACTCAGGTATGCAAACTGTTAAGCTGGAGCTGATCCTGTTAATACCCCAAAACACATGTATGAAAATTGCAATTTACTCTATTATAAATATAAATGTTGTATGAAAATGTGCCTAATTTAGAGTGCGTGTAAATTTTAGTTAGAATAATTAAACATCTGTATATTTGGTAAATTACTTTAAGCTAACCGTGTTTTCTTTGAATTTGTATGTTAGGATAACAAACTTTTGTTACTAGTATTTGATGATGATCGCTAATGATAAGTGAAATGCAATATTATATCTAACTAAAAGAATTAGCATTATATATGAATATAAAGGTTTTGTAAATCGTAAGTTTTTGTTTTATTGTTTTAACCTCAAAACTGTAAGTAATTTTGTTTTTGTTAGAAAAGTATCTTTTTTTACTTTTGTTTTAGTTGTTTTTTAAATTTCATCATTGCATCTACGTTTGTGTTTTGTTTTTTCGACATTCACTTTTACAACGGAGTACGCATTCTATTTTTTACGGTGGATTGATAGTCGCTCTTACGATGGAGTGGAGAACAGTTATTATGACAAAAGACACTTTTGGGGGTTTTACGATCGAGTGAATTCGGCTTTTGTGACCGATTACGCTTTAGCGTTCTATGGAAAAAAATTTGTTTATGTTATGATACTCAGGATCGATTCAACGCCTAGTCTTCAAGGTTGTACCCAACTCATATTTGTGCTTTTTGTTTTTTATTTTTATTTTTATTGTTGTTTTGAGGTTTTTAAGAGTGTATGTGTTATTGTGACATGTGTTCATAATCGGGTTTCTTTATGTCTCATGGTCCATGTTCGAATAACAACTATCGTGGCGGAATTTTCACCGCACACGACGGAGGGAATACCTAGTTAACATTAAAAATATCAACACATACCAATAAAAATTTCAAGTATACCTATTTCACTAAATACAATTTATAATACATTTATCATAATATACAACCAGACATAGAAACTTATACATTACAAGAATTATATATATTAAATACAGAAGAGTTACTAATTAAGATTTATAAACAAAAAAAGAAAAAGACACAACAAACCTTTTTTATCAGGTGGATAGGAGAGAATTGATAAGGGTAATAAAGATTTAAGAATTAGATAAAAAGAAATCAAAACACAAAATATTTATGATGCGAAGAGAATAACCGGATAAAATAAATAATATCATCACAGAATTGTGATAAGTGACACCCTTATTTACTTATTTATTATACACCGATTATTTATTATCATTTAAAATCATGATGTAAATCTTACATAAATAAATGATATTTATGTCTAAAGCGTGTGAAAATAAGAGCACGTAGGACGTGTGCAAATAGAGAGTTCAGGTTCCAACAACTTTAGTGAGAACACCACCCTGGTGTCGTGGGTAGGGCGCCATCGGGTTCAATTATGCGTTTGTGAAATCATCCTAGAAGCTGCTTACGGTTAACGTTATCAATGACTATATAGGCGTTTACAGTTAGTGTTACACCCGTTTAAAGAAAATAACTTCTTTTAGTTGTAAAACAACCCGCATTTCTTTAACCTTATACATCAAAAGAATTATACATCTCATCTACTAACATATACAATAAATACATTGTGTTTTATACATGATTCATCAAACTCTGAGTTAATTGATTATTCTGACCGCAAAATTCTTTTTAAAGTTATCGTCACACAACTTTAGTTTTGGATAAATTGTCCAATAAGTTTCTAGGGCCCATATCACCTGAGTAATCATTAATATCTAGTGATTATACCCGAAGCGATAACATCATATGATTTATAGATCTGAAATGTGTTTTTTATGTTGTCGGTTTACATAATAAAATTAACATTCTCAAACAATTTGCACTACACAATATTGAGATGCCTGAAAGTGCCTCAAGATGTCCACTCAATGTTTATATATAAATGTTCTTAAATATCAGTTAAGCCTTTTTTTTGTTTATTAAAGAATAAAGAATCACGTTTAAATGTTTTTAAACTAGTTCGCAATGATAACCAAGGCCAAATAGAAACCAAATTATTAGATGATGCATGTTCCGTTGGGTTCCTGGATGCATCAAAGAACAATATTTTTTAACATTACAAAAACAAAATTTCACTCGTTATGTCTTTTTTAAACAACATATGAATATTGTTCAAGATCACACTTGAGAAATCAAATTTGTACTAAGAGTTGCAAGATAGGCAACAACCGAATTAGCCAATTACTTGCTAAATTGACTTTTTTTATAAATTCATCATTTTATTCACAGTAAAAATAAAAAAAACAACTAATTCCATAGACGAGTTTAAAAACACCACCAATATTGTCCCAAACAAGTAAACAACCCAACTCTTCTTTTTTCGTGATTGTATTCAGGACTCAAACGACGGGGTTTTTAAATGTTAAGATAAAATACAAGTAATGAATCGTGGTTTTGTAAAGGTTTGGTGAACTTATGGATGTAATGATCGGGGGAGAGGTGGGGGTGGTTTGTAAAGCGAAGGCATAGCTAAAGAGATGGGAGAAAAGTCAACACGGGTATATGGAATTTATAAGATTTAGCTTCATAATCAAGATATTGACGGTTGAGATTTGAGAATAGAGTCGTGGTAATCTGGTTGTGAACCAGAGCGGTATGCATAGGCAATTCAATTACTGCCAATGATATTTTAGTTTAGTGGTTCAAAGTAGAGACGTGAGACTTTGCCTCTTTTGGAGGTTTAAAGTTTAAATATTATCAGATGAATTATTACTGACTATGTGTTACTAACTTTACATAATTAACCAACCGTTAAAAAAGACAATTCAATTGCCACATGTACCGGTTAAAATAAATATTTAAATATATAATTTGTTTTTAGGAATTTTCAATTTGAACATGTAAAGGATTCAAGTGAGTTACTAAAAACTATTTAAATAAATATTACTGACTAGGTGTTACTAACTTTAAACAACTAACCAACCGTTAAAAAAAAGACAATTCATTTGCCACACGTACCAGTTAAAATAAATATTTAAATATATAATTTGTTTTTAGGATTTTTCAATTTGAACATGTAAAGGATACAAGTGAGTTACTAAAAACTACATTTTGTTAAAGGTACTTGATGGTAACAAAGAGTTCAATTAATTTGTCACATCAAGATTGAGAGAGATTAAAGGGCACGTGTTAGGTTTAAAAAAGTGCTATTAGCACCTAGAGTATATTTATGAAATTATCTTTATCCTTTTATATCATCACATTGAAATTAGAATGATCATAACATATATATATATATATATATATATATATATATATATGTTATGAAAATCTGAATATAACACATGTAGATTTTTTGAAAAAAGATATATCACATTTGTTATGTATCTTACATAGTTTTTTGTCATAAAATAAGTAAAAATACCGTGTTAAGACTAAATATTGAAACTAAATAGGATATAAATTAGAAACAATAAAAATTTAAATGTTGTTACGTGTTGTTTTGTTACACCTATTTTTGTAAATAAATGATATTATTTAAATAGCAGTTTTAAATGATAAAAGTAAAAAATAGTTTATCTAAGATAAAAGTTTATTAAAAACAAAAACTTTAAAAACAATATTATTATTTATTTACTTGTGTCATTTTCTTTTAAAAATACCTGACATAATCTCTAATTATAGACAAAATAACGTACATTGATATAGAGAGAGAAAATAATCACATCCCCAGAGAATTCGAGAAGAAAAACAACAAATCGTAATAATAACGTATCAACGTGTCTACCGTGAGTAGATATGTGGTGATAAGCCTATCTGACAACCACAAGACGTCGATCGATACTCTCTACCGGTGACGAAACAACCATACACGGCGGAATCCGACGGTGGCAGATGGCGGAGCACGGCGGCGGAGGCGGATGTTGTCCGCCGATGGATCTGTTCCGATCAGAACCGATGCACTTGGTGCAAATCATCATTCCGATCGAGTCTGCTCACTTGACTGCTTCGTACCTTGGAGATGTCGGTCTCATTCAATTCAAAGACGTATGTACACTTTTAGTCTTTTCTGCGTGTTTGTACGGTGATTGTTGCGTGAATTCATTGTAAGTATGGGCAATTGTTGAATGCTTGTGGTTATAGTGTTTTTTGGGGCGTTAGGAGTGTATTTGGTAGTAATTTGGAAGTGAAGCTTGAACGTTGTTGATTTGGCGTACTTAGGGTTTTACAGTGGTTTAAGGTTGTTGATTTGCCGTATTCAAAGATGTATGTTCTCGTTTTTGTATGTTTTTACGGTGATTGTTGCTTGAATTCGTTGTAAGTATGGGGAATTGATGAATGATTGTTGCGTGAATTCGTTGTAAGTTTGGGGCGTTAGGAGTGTATGTGGTAGTAATTTGGAAGTGAAGCTTGAACTGGTTGGGGATCCAGCGTGCTTAGGGTTTTACAGTGGTTTAACGTTGTTGCTTTGCCTTATTTAGGGTTTTGCAGGGGTTTAAAGTTTGATTATCTGGAAATTGGATGGTTTGAGACTTTGAGATCAGGTTTTCTCTGCGTAGTTTTTCGCTTTAACGATATCGTATGTTTTCAATCATGTATTCTGAACAGGATCGCTATATAGAATTAAATTTAGATGTTTTTGGTTAATTTGGTTTACAGAACGTAGTGTAGGGTTTAGAGTGGTTTTTTTCTTTTTCCTTCTGATTTGTTAGTTCAAACGGATATATATGTATATTATTATGTATTTTAAATCTGATCTGAATTGCTTAGAGTTTATTCCGCATGTATTATTATGTATTTGAAGTCTGTACAGAATCAATCATAGGACTAGATCAAGATGCTATTGTTTTTGTGATTTAAGTTCTGAAATTTATAGTTATCATAGAAGGACAATTAACGTTACCATGTTTTAGTTATTATGATGTTCAGTCTTGTGCAGTGAGTTGGCTACTGAAATTTTCAACTAGAAAGAAGTTAGTTATCTATGTGAAGGGCTTAGGTGATAGACTGATAAGTGGGTTTTGATTTAAAATACCATGCATAATTTTAAGTAAATATAAGAAACATGAAGATTGCAATTTCTTTTATAATGTTTACATAAAAAAACATTCTTGTAGTGTTCTTATAGGTTTGACTTGGTTGGGTGAAAATTGTGCTTTTGTTTTGTCTCTTTACTCTGATATTCTTCAGATTCTTAATTTCTAACATATAACAACTTAACAAAATTTGTTCTACTGGTTGTTAATATTTCTTTCATTGGATTTCGCAGCTGAATGCAGAAAAAAGCCCTTTCCAACGAACATATGCTGGCCAGGTGAATTATTTGTATTCCTCTTTATGCTTTATAAAATCCTATATGACTTAACTGTCTTTCAAAATTAAAGATAAAATTTACTTTGTGGAAGTTCAGATGATAGCATAATCTGCTCAAAAAGATTTCTATTAGTTTCAAAATTTAGGGTTCCGTGAATAGTTTTCTAAAGTCACGTCCAAGTAAAGTTATTGCACTTTATGTGCATTTTTTGTGAATAGTTTCCGAAACTCAAGTCCTTCCTGGGTTATTGTAATGCATTACTTTATAATCGAGTCAGTACATGACAGTTACAATGTGCTTTGCTGTTCTATCTTCTAGGTAGCAGTTCAATTTTGTTTATACAAGGATGCATGTTTGGAGTTTGTTACTTTCTACCATCTACTGCAGATTGCTTGCTTACTAATTTTAATACTCAATAGATACCAAAATACCAAAACTGTATTGAACATTTTTAATTTTATTATTTCATTTATTGTGGGTGAAATTAAGACAAGCTATTTTAACTCAATCTTGAAAGGGATTACACTGTTTGTATGATTAAATGTCAAGCTCAAAGTTTTGTGTATTAGTTACTTGTAGTTTTTTATTATTAAGACGACTCTTTAAATTGCTTTAATCATGAAGATTAAAAGATGCGGAGAGATGGCACGGAAGTTGCGGTACTTCAAAGACCAAATGTCAAAGGCAGGTTTCACACCCTCAGTGAAAACTGAAGCTAAAAGTGATATTAATCTGGATGACCTAGAGGTATGTATGGACTAATTGAATTTTGATGTAAATGCAGGAAAATAAATCTGAATGAGGCCCCTGATTAGGATATTTATAATTTTATAATGATTGCTATTTTATAGGTAAAACTCGGAGATCTTGAAGCCGAGCTCATTGAAATAAATGCAAATAGTGAAAAGTTGCAGCGTGGTTATAATGAGCTTGTAGAATACAAACTTGTCCTACAAAAGGTAAACAACACTTTATAGGCTTGTTTCGGCAATATTTTAAGGAGTTTTTCTTTTGGCTTCTCTTGACCAAATTCTGATGACATCATTATTTTACCAAGTTCCCGTGATATATTATTTTCTTAAAGTTTTATCACACTCAGTATCGTTTTTATTACTACTATTGTAATTTATTTTTATTGTGACAGGTATTGTATTGTATTTATGTTAGTTATTAAATTAAATAGATGGGTTCAATAGATCTTTTTCATGATATTACCAATGTTTTGTGTGATTAGTCTGGTAATTCAAATTTTATCTCAACGAAATTTGTGGCAGTCTAAAATGGCTTTAATCATCTTCTGCAAAAATCATTTTAACAGCTTATTTTTAAAGTTCCATCACAATCATATAACTTTAAAAATCATCTTTTAAGAGCTTATTAATAAAATAACATAAAGCCATTGAGGGTTTCATGCATGTGCGCGCACGCAAATGCTCATATATATGTTTGTACTCAATCTCTTTCAGCTCCCTACCCTAATATTTACATTTGATATGGTGATATCCTGTATTAGATATTTTTGGAATTGTTTCCCAGGCCGGAGAGTTTTTTAAAGCTGCACAAACCAGTGCTGTAGCTCAGCATAGAGAAGCTGCATCAGAGCAGGCTCATGAAGAATCTTTGGAAACCCCTCTTTTGACAGATCAAGTACAGATTATGATAATATAGTTTGTCTTTTATTTTCTTTATCAGTTGTGTTTTTTCGCTTTAAAATGGGTTATATCTGATGAATATATGTAGGAATCAAAAACTGACCAAGGTAAACAAGTTAAATTAGGGTTTCTTGCTGGTCTTGTGCCTAAAGCAAAAGCCATGGCTTTTGAAAGAATTCTATTCCGTGCGACAAGGGGAAATGTCTTTCTGAAGCAGGTTGCGTTGGAAGAAGCTGTTGTTGATCCTGGCTCTGGAGAGAAGGTTAATAATACATTTCTTCTTATTGGTTATCGGTTGACTTTTTTTTAGTTGATTTAGGTTGGTTTGCACTTTGGCATGTTTTGCACTCGGGAATCACTATGGTATGGGTTTGATAATAGGATGGAATACGGATGAGTTATTAGTCACAACCTGTGGGCTTGGTGGATACCAAATTATCTTCGTACCCTTCATCTTAAACCACTCACAACCCTATCAAAGGTCAAATACATTCCCTGAAATCCAAGTCCTCAAACCTATCTCAAACACGCAAACTAATGTTCTTTCTTCCCAAAACTCACATTCACCTAGGTTAATATTACATTTCTCTTTGTTGAATATCAATGACATTATTGTGACATTAGTGTGTTCAATTATTTGACTTGTTTCAAAGAAGCATGACACCATAGGAATATAGGATGTGATTTTGAATTCAAGAATTACTATGGGTATGGGTTTATAATAGTCTGAAGATGGGAATGAGCATGGATTTCTAAACCCATCACTTTAGGTGAGTAATGAGTTTGGAGGATATCAACCCCATTCCTTCAAACCCACACTCTTAAGTTAAACATACTTGTTAACACTATCAAACCCGTACCCTCTACAAAACACTTTTAAAGCACTTCTTTCTTTCTTTTTGAAAACCCTTGTTCACCTAGTTTTGAAATTAGCTGATTGTGACATTATACAGTTTGTGAATTTTGTCATTTTATTAATGGGTTGGTATGCTCAAATAACCATCCTGCTAGCATGCTACCACATCTTTTATTATATAATCTCATTAAGAACATTGAGTACCAACTTTTATAGATGTTAACATGTGCCAACCATTGTACAGGTTGAGAAAAATGTATTCCTGGTTTTCTTTTCTGGAGAAAGAGCAAAAAGCAAAATCCTCAAAATATGTGAAGCTTTTGGGGCAAATCGTTACCCTTTTGCAGAAGATCTTGGCAAACAAGAACAATCAATAGCTGAGGTATGCTACAGCCTTCTTCATCAGTTATTTCAGTTACTTGTTTTACCATGAATTGATGAAAGTCAAGAATGTTCACTTACTAAATTTAGTGTGTTTGGGCCACAAGATACTGATCATTGAGATTTACTCTTCTAGGTATCTGGAAGGATATCTGAGCTAAAGACAACAATTGATGCTGGCCTTCTACACCGTGGCAATCTTTTACAAACAATTGGAGAACAATACGAACAGTGGAATATACTGGTATGTGTTTTATCACTCTTTCCATTAAACCTGCCCTTGAATTATATTTTTTTTATTGCTCGAACAAGGCACTAAGGCAAACGGAACCCGCTTGCTTACTGTGTTTGGGATCAATATCAATTAACTCATGCTTTATAACCATAATGTGTTTTGATCCTCTAACCTCATTGGTATTGCTTTTTTCAGGTGCGGAGGGAGAAGTCAATATATCACACCCTAAATATGCTCAGCATTGATGTGACAAAGAAGTGTCTTGTGGCTGAAGGGTGGAGTCCCATATATGCAACTGAACAGGTCTTTCTCTTTTTTTTTTCTATGATGAGTCGATTTAAGGTTTTTTTATATATATATTTTTATTTTAATGTCAAAATGGTCAAAACAAAAAATTTAGCCAAAAGGAGAAGGGGTCAAAAACAGGTTGTAAGTATTTTTAATGCATGCAGCCATGCAATGCAATTATCTATAAATAAATATAAAAATAGACAAGAACTGCTAGTAGGTCAACATAACCAGGCATAGTCCATTAGAACGTACTAAAAATGCCGTTTTGACCTGTTACCAACTCACCTGCCCACCCATCTAGTTCATTGGAAACGGGGGCAGGGATGGAGGACTACTAAATGGATGTACGTTATTTTGTTTGTGGAATACTTCATTTCATATTAGTTATGTTTAGGCAGATTGGTGTTTTGTCGGTCTCAGCTTTATGTGAATAAAATTCAGGGCATCTAGAGTTTTTGAGCTAAGTATATTATATACCTTCTTTTTGCAGATTCAAGATGCACTGGAGCGGGCAACAATAGATTCAAACTCACAAGTTGGTGCCATATTCCTGGTTTTGCACACAAAAGAGTTACCTCCGACCTTCTTCCGGACAAACAAGTTTACCGATTCCTTTCAGACAATTGTTGATGCATACGGGTCAGATTTACTTTACTTATTCATCGGCCCTTATCATGAATTTGGTTTTTTTAATTTAAATGTAAAACAAAACATTTTTTACATGATAGACTTGAAGCCAATCAAAATACCTTGTTATTAATGTATTTGACATGAAATGTTATATGAATTTAACCAATGTGAGTATTGTAGTTGTTTCCTTAATATTTTTCATACTGCCGTGTATTTAATCTGCTGTTACTGCAGGGTCGCCAAGTACCAAGAAGCAAATCCTGGAGTGTATACCATTGTCACATTCCCGTTTCTATTTGCTGTAATGTTTGGTGATTGGGGCCATGGTATATGTCTGCTGCTTGCAACTTTATTTTTGATATTCAAGGAAAAGAAATACTCCACTCAGGTAACTTGTTCTCACCTCCTTGACCTAATTTAACTGTTCTTCCATTGTTAAATGAACAAGCCACAAACAATATTTTTTTACTCAAGTTTATAACCAACTTAAAATTAGAGCACTATAGAAATCAGCTTACAATTTATTACCAATTTTAGCAGCCAACCTCATTTCATAGGGTTTACTTGTAAATCACTGATGCAACCCTGGTTGATGCCATGCCAGGCTGCCAGCCCCACATTAGATGCGGCAAATTAAGAAAGTGTTTATTTGAAAACAGATAAGTGAACTTGATACAAGTTTTACGTAGTTAACTGTTTTCAAATAGTTTATTTCTGAGTTACATGTCCCAAATGTCAAATTGAATAAATATACATTGAAATGACAAATAAGATGCCATGTGAGCAATTGTTGAAAATCAGCAAAAAATATGACCTAATGATAGAGCAAGTTACATATTTACAATCAGGTATCAAGTGTAACTGGGTTGCTAAAATTGATAATGAAACGTTTTTAGTTGGTATTACTTCTGATCTCATTTAAAGTTTGTTGCTAAAATATGGAAATCATGTAAAGTTGGTTTCTATTTTGTGCAGTTTGATTTTCTTTATTATTCATGAAGTAACATAGCTATGTTTTTTTTGGTGAATACAGAAACTTGGAGACATATTGGAAATGACCTTTGGGGGTCGTTATGTTATATTGTTGATGTCACTCTTCTCTATCTACACGGGGTTGATCTATAATGAGTTCTTCTCCGTTCCATTTGAGCTCTTTAGTCCTTCAGCATATGTATGTCGTGATGCTGCTTGCAGGTATTCATCGCCCACGCTTCCCGAAAAGAAAACCTAGGATGGTGGGCGCTCATTTGGGGGATGTGGAAATTTCAACCCGTATATTTATATGTGATACAAACCGGAGTTGCCAGGGAGGTTTGGGTGATTAATACAAGAGAGGTGGGAAATTTAACTCATTTTGGGAGTCTTTTAATTAGTATTAGGCTTCCTTTCTTAATGGTTATCTTGTTAGGGAAAGTTACTTGCCATCAAGGTAGTTGTGTTTTTTTTAATAGGACAGGGTTAGTCGTTTAGGGGGTGAATTAGTAGTCTTTTGGCTTGGGAGATCCCTACTTCTTAACTAGTAGGTCTGGGGAGACAGGTTATATCAGATTGGGACGATCAGGTTGTGTTTATCTTAGACTCCCCATATCACAAAAACTAGCTAAAGGGGAATGGGAAAGGGTTGAATAGGTTGAAAGTTACCCTAAGTTTATTGTAACTACATACAACCTACCAAAGCATTTTCTTCAAAGATTTATATTATTGTTTTAGTAATTTTGTTTTTGTAATCATACATAACTCATCAGTTAATTGTTAAAGAATGGACATAAAGAGTCTTTGGACTTCTGCTCTGACCTGCCCTATTTTGGCCCATGCTAAAAAATGACCTGTGTTAAGCCAAACACATTTTGACCCATAACCCATCCGACACTTGCCCATCTTGAAGTCTCTACTTTCACCCTATCTTATATTTGCATCTCTTTATCTGCAGTGAAGCTACCACAATTGGTTTGATAAAGGGAAGGGATACATACCCATTTGGTGTTGATCCTGCATGGCATGGGAGTAGAAGTGAGTTGCCGTTTCTCAACTCATTGAAGATGAAAATGTCAATTCTTCTTGGTGTAGCACAAATGAACCTTGGAATAATATTGAGCTTCTTCAATGCATTATACTTCGGGAATGCTGTAAATATTTGGTTAGTTTTCTGTGCTGATATATTGTGACATGCCAGTGATAATCTCATTAACTTCTTTTGCTTCAAATGGGAAGAGAGTTCTTATGTTTTCATCAAGTAATTAAATATGTTTTAAAATTTGCAGTGGTTTAATATTATTAATAAAAAATGTATGAAAGATATATAAAGATTACTCTTTTTTACCTTTTTAGTTGCGTATTCAAAATATATGTTTATCAATCATGTGCTTGTACTTTCACAAACATATCAATGACATCATCTATCTCTAAGTCTATAATCTAAATATTAATAAACATAGATCATATGCAAGAGATGAAATGATCAGTGTTCTCTTTGTTGATATGACTATGACAGAAGTGATCAGTGATACAAATAAATAAGTCACCCATACTTAAGATCAATTTGCAGAGCCATGCATATTATATGCAATATTATTGAATAATATATTATTCTCACTCATAGTAGAGCCTCTTTGAGTTTCAGGTTCCAGTTTATCCCTCAAATGATCTTTTTAAATGGCTTGTTTGGATACCTTTCCCTACTCATCATTGTGAAATGGTGCACTGGTTCACAAGCTGATTTGTATCATATAATGATATACATGTTCCTTAGTCCTACCGATGATCTTGGTGAAAACCAGCTTTTTGCGCATCAGAAAACCATTCAGGTTGAATTTTATCTCTAACAATTCAAATGTTTTAAATCAGTATTGCACAACTAATACATTTTTTTTTCATATTTGCATGTATGATGTTTAAGTATTGCTGAATTAATAATGAATATTGTTACATTAACAGCTTGTGTTGCTACTACTATCCCTCATTGCTGTTCCATGGATGCTGCTACCTAAGCCCTTCATTTTAAAGGCACAACACAACAGGGTATACCTTTCAATCCATGGTTCCATGCACAATTGCACGCACGTTTAAAAATCTTTTATTTCTCCGCATGTTATATTCATGATCATTTTTCTTATGGCATTTTGTTTTCATGACCTAAGACACACCAGGGCCAGTCATACACACCCCTCGAAGGTGAAGATGAGTCATTGCAAGTGGAGGCACATCATGATTCCCATGATCATGAAGAATTCGAGTTCAGTGAAGTATTTGTTCATCAACTCATTCATACAATTGAATTTGTACTTGGGGCGGTATCAAACACAGCTTCATATCTTCGTCTATGGGCACTCAGGTATGCTACACCTATCGTGATATAAAGTAAACCTATTTTAACAGACTTCTGTTTTATAAAAGGCGGCTATTCTTTTTCTTTTTATCACTATTTATGTCTGCATGTAATGTCTTAATCAAGTTGTTGGTGGTTCTATTAAGAATATCAAGTTCATACTCTGGTAAATTAATCATGAAAATATTCACATAATTTTACAGAGGTATGGTGTAGGAGCGTAGAGAGTGGTGATGGGTTGGTTGTGAGATGATTATTTGTAGTTGTGACATTGCAATACGGATTGTAATACTATTTATGTTTATTGTAATGATTTGGAGATCTTAATAACAGGTGTTAGTTTCATCTCATGTGCTTAAGAACATGAATGGGTCGATTTAGGTTTGTAACCAACTTCAAACCAGTCAAATAAGATGTTTAGTAAAGAAGAACAAGTCAAACGGGTTAAATTCACCCAGTCCATTTTTAATGCGTATAAACCATCTGAATTGTTTTATTCAAATATTTTAATTGATTTTGTGATAATGTGTAAATGAATTTATAGCAAAATTTATGAAAAAGTTTATCCACGGCAATCCAATCCGACCCAGCCAGTTTCTAATATGTATTAAAACATTTTGATCCTTTACCTAATCCTTCTCTCACTTCGACTCCCACTTTCATAATCATTATTTATTATTATTGTTATTAATATTATTCTACATCAACAGTTATGGTTTAGAATATAATATGGCCCGAATGTCGTTCTGTTATATTCTTGATACTAATAATGCAATAATTTCTCTCTTTCTTTTTCAGCTTGGCACATTCAGAGTTGTCAACCGTGTTCTACGAGAAGGTTCTTCTTCTTGCTTGGGGGTAAGTTAATTTATGAATATGCTTAATCAACTATTCAACTCATAAAACAGTTTTTATTTATGATGAAATTATATGAAAAATTATTTTCGAGAATAAGGGAAACAACTTGTTGAGACAGTAAATTGGCACATTTTGACCTATTTTTGGATAACAGGTCAATTTGGGTTATGCTTTGTTTCTAGCGGGTCTAACAGGTCAAACGAGTGAATTTTTAGAAAAGTAGCAAAACCAAAAATGGGTTAAACATGTGCAAAGTCATCCGAATTGCATTCAAGATCATTATTTCTCATGATTAAATCATCATTGTAACAACATAGTTTTCAAAATTTTTTGTATTACCAAATGCAGGTACAATAATGTCATCATTCTTATCATTGGCATAATCGTGTTTATTTTTGCAACTGTTGGTGTGTTACTCGTGATGGAAACTTTAAGTGCCTTCCTACACGCGCTAAGGCTTCACTGGGTTGAATTTCAAAACAAGTTTTACGAGGGTGACGGTTACAAGTTCCACCCTTTCTCCTTTGCATTACTCGGTGATGAGGATGAATAAATTATTTATTCATGTTCTAAGCAGCAACGTTGCTCTGTTCATATCTGCATAATGTAATATCGTAATTCCCTGTTTGCCCGCGTTAATAAATAAAGTAACTTTATACAGTAGAGGGCAGGATTGAGATTTCGCATCTGTTCTTTATTCTTTATTTAGTGATGTTGCGAAAGGCAATAAATAAACTGCTTTAGAACTGCAGGTATTTAGTTTATATGTTTGTATTCAGATGCACAACTAGATGTGTCAAACTTCGTATGAACCGTGTTGATAAATGTCTCTAGTGTTTGCGTGAGTTCTGAACTTGTTTGATATTTGTGCCAAAACGTTGTTCTGAGTTTGAACAGAGGGGTCTCTTATGGCTGCAATGGTTGGTTGCATGGCGTTTGATCCATGCATAAAAAAGACACGTGATTGATTGATCAAACAGTTTTATATGCACACCCTCTCCGCCTTCAGACTTTTACATCAGAAACATACCAGAAAACCATACCACAACACAGCCAAATCTCCAGCCTTTTTATACCACGAATAGAAACGGTTCATATAAAGTATAAGCCAACTTGTATATTATTAAAGTTTTAATGGTCTTGTATTTTGTGCATATATGAATAAATATATACAAAAAAATCTTTAATATATGTATAAATATAGGCAAAAAAAGCTAGTGAGCTTTTTTCCCTATTAGAGATAGGCTTATTAACTTAAACAGGCAGAATGACTCGCCTTAGCTTGACTCAATCGTGAGCTAATTTCAAATGAGTTTTTTTCGAGTTAAATTCATACAAGCTTCAAGACTGGAGCTATTTAGACATAAAGAATGTTTTGTTTTGTATTGGCTATTAGCTTTACAAGCCACATGAATAAGCTATCTAGCTCGTTACAGGCAAGCAGAGCGCATAACTAGAAACAACTTATTTCATCACAAAATAGCACGGAACCATAAACAGCTTTTTGTAGTCGGAAACTCAAAAATGCATACATGCTTTTAAGATGGAAACCGATCACCTAACTAGAAACACTTCAAACGACTATAAAACTATGCCATCAAGAAACTATAATTGATCCAAATTCCAAAGGAAATCAAAATTAGCAAACACCATAGCCAGAAGTGCTAGCCCTTACATGCAATTCAATGTGATCAAACAAAGCTGCAACCAAACACATAAATTCACAACCAAACATTAAAAACTACAAAAAGATAGTAAAAACTAGATATTATATATTTATATAAATCCATCACAAGTAATTGAACTTGAACTCTTTACATAGAGAAAGGACTTGAATATTTGTTTAACTAGATATAAAACTTTGTATCTAGCTCCTCCTCAACACACACACATATTTATATAGCAGGCGAATATAGCTAATTTCATCATTTTTAAAGTTTATTTACATTCATATGGTTACAGAACTATTATATCTCAATTCATCTTCATCAGTTGTATTTATTTGTGTTGGTTGTTTCTTGTGATAGCTGTAAATAGAAGAAAGAATGGCCATATAACCAGAATCACTATGCAAAGATGAAAAATCCACATGCAAATTGTAGAAGATCTTCTACAATTGCACCAATGGTGATCCACCTTTTTACCACATTTGTAGCAAAACTCAATTCCACATCTGTAAAAAATGATAATTCATAATCATAATTAGTTTCTTCACATTTAATTGGATACAAATAATAATAATAACAATAATAATGAATAAAGTCAACATACCATGTGTTTTGATTGTTTATTAAAACTGCTTGTATGTTTATGGCTTTTTAAAATAAAAAGTCTGGATTAAGCAACTTGAAACTGCTTAGGGTGTGTTTAGCAACAAGCTTTTTGGAGCTTAAAGCTCTTAGTTTTAAATAATAAAAGCCGTGGTGGGAAGACTTGGTAGCATTTATGTTTATACAAATACAAAAAGCTCCTAAACAACTTGAAGTAGCTTTTAATAAGAAACAAACTACTTAAAGTAGCTTGTTATAAAAAACTTCTAGCTTCCTGCTAGTTTTGCCAAAAACACCCTTAGTGTTTAGGTAAGCTTATCTATACAGCTTAATATTTTATTTTTATTTTATAAAAGTAGTTTATGAGCTTGCGTATTAACAAAACACGCCTCTTGAAATAGTGTTTGGATTAGCTTAAAATGATAAATGACGAAAACAAACAAGCATTTCACAAATGAAGAACAAAAAGGGCTCAAAGTTGTAATAAGCCAAATGATCCCAAGAAAAGCTGATAGAAAACTACTTACAAAAGAGAGTTTAAATGAACTGATAAGCTCAAACAAACAAACAAAAAAACATACGCAACCAAAACCTCACTCTAACAAGATTAGCCACATGTTAAATAGGAGGTTATACTTTTTTAAGCTGATAAGCTAGTAAGCTCCAAAAACAAGCTTAGCTCCCAAACGCCCCCATAACTTGAATTTTAAATTCTCTTAATCTTTTATTTAGAAATATAGCCATGTAATACTTTAACTTTCAATGTAGATATGCATATGATGTTAGCTATAGTTTGTTAGCTTAATATTCCCAAAAAACAAACATTTCCCAATTGTAGAATAATATTAGGTATGCAAATTACATATGTCACTCTCAAACTAGTAAATCAAGAAACAACATATGATGCAAACCTTCCTCATACTTCAACCATAACCGTACCTAAGCTAGAAAATAAGCCAAAATTTATATACTTTCTTGAAATCCTTAATAGAATCTGCATTATTTAGTCTGTTAACCATCAATTCTACCTTCTATTGTCTTCTCCAAACACCCTCAAATCTCAATATTATGATCTTTCTAAATTTAAAGAACAACTTCATAAAGTCTACATATCAATTCAAATTGTCAAAAAGCAAGAACATGAAACAAAACAATGAAATCTTGATTAATTTCCTCTAACTTAAAGAACAAAAAGTACCTGCATCGAACAATGGCGCAACCTTTAACAAGCTCAACACAATGCCTACACATGGGGCACCTCATCCACTGCTTCCTCTCAGAAAGAATACCAAACGCGATATCGTTTTGATCCCTCGTCTCCCCACTCTCCTCACACCTATAACCAGCATGCCACGGAACCTTACACCGAAAACAAAATGGCTTCTTGCAATTGGGACACACACACCTCCTTAAATTACTACCACCACCACACTCATTGATCACCAAAGCTGAACAATCGGGATACGGGCAATAAACCCGATCAAGCCCCAACACAGCAGACTCACACAACACATCACACCATTTATCAAACAGTTGGTGTGCGATTTTCGGGCGACACGAAAGAGGCTCAAGAGAGTGATCGCAGGTGACAGCAGGGCATTTGATATCAGACACGTTGTCTTCCAGCTTCACCTGTATGTACTTGATCATACAATCGGTGCAAAAGGGGTGGACGCATTTGTTACTGTTCTTGAATTTCCTGTTCGGAAGTGTCACAGGTTCGATGCAAATCTCACATGTAAATGTCGATGACGATGATTCTTGATCTTCAAGTTCTTGATCTGGGTGTGAATCTTGATGGGGTTTTTGAATCGCATTTCCCATCAATTCGAAATCGTAAAAAAGCGGGGGAATTGCAGAGGGGGTTAAATTGAAGTGTGGAGGAGCATCAATGGTGTGATTTGAGGGTTGTTGAAGGGGAATTTGGGGGAAATTGTGGGGAAATTGAGTGTGTATTTAAGGTGAAACTTCATGGGGAAGATTTAGGGTTCTTGTTGGTCATTTTCAAGTTCACTTTACGACTCTTGAGTCCAAAGAGGGTGTGAATTGGGGACGTGATTGGAAAATGTGCAATCGTACCATGATGCTGCCTTTAACCGTTTCTATGAAAATATAATAATATTTTGCTAAGAATATATTATTTTTAGGAAAATAATGTAATTTATATTATTTACTCATTTGTGTATAAATATTTTTTAATTTTAATATTTCAAACTATGATTTATTACTTACTAGTTTAATATCTCGTGTATTATACGTGTTAAATAAATAAAATATTAAATAGTAAGTAATAAAATATTATTAATTATAAAATCAAATTTTGAGATAAGAGATGATTAAAAAAATACTTATAAGTAATGATTATAAGTAACAGGACATATTATTTTTAAAATTGTTTTATTGTAATTATTTTAATTAAAAAGGTGAACCATTTGGTTCTAAATCAAAACCTTTTTAAAAATGTCATTTTATAAAAAAATCGTATTATAGCTCCGAATTTTAATTATTATCGATCATAAAAATAAAATTTTCTAATAACACTGCTTTTAATATATTTTGTATCTTTAAATTTTTTTAATATTATAGGAAAATTATTTATGTTATACAAAAAAATTGTTTCTTTAGATATTGTATTTATAAAAAATACAGTTTTCTTAATTTATTAAAAACTATTTTAATTTAAAAAAGAACTAAATAATGTAATTGGTAGTTACTGTAAATATTTAATAGGAGATAAAAGCGAGAATAATAAGTTTAAAATGTCTAAAATTATGACAAGTGTCAACTAAAAACATTTTTTATTATAATACATAGATTAGTCAGCAAAAATCAGCATCGCGATTAAGCGGATGTTATTATAACTTTTACTTTTGTTACAGATAATTATTTCACTCTTGTAATTAATATAGATTTATGTTTGATTTTGCTTACGTGGATGGTTATGAGCAAATTCAAATGAAAATAAAGTGCATGTTTCGTGAGATTATTAGAGTGACTTAATGAAATTTGGTTAAGGGATGTTACTAATTAAATTATTAGGATAGACGGCTATTAATTTAATAAACAAGAATTACAAACTAAATATAAATAATATTTACTCAGACAAAATATGTAGTATAAACAGTTATAAATTTGTAACAAGTATTACAAACTGCATAAAATTTTAATAAACAACTATTATAAAACAAAATACACATATTTTTCTTATATCATATGAATTTGTTGTGAGTGCGGAGGAAAAGAAAACATTACTGTTTATTTGTAACTTTGTAAGCAAGACATTGCTAATCCTATTATGTTTATTATATTTTTTAAAAATGATTGTGAATAAAGAAGTAGTAAAAATATAATGATGAAAATATAAAAGAATATTACTAAGTTAAAAGAATATAAAGTAATTTTTAATTTAATAATAATATAAAGAATAAAAAAACGAATAACAAGTGGTATTAAAAATGAAAAACTTTGAAATACGAAGATAATAACAATGATAATAATTAATAACGCATTTTCCCTCCCGAAATATTAGGAAGCGCCATGACGAATTAACGGGTTACCCATCGGTTAACGATCGAATTCAAGAGTCTCATAATCACGTATGATCTTCAATCTCAAATCACCGATTCGACATAATTTCAAGATCTTTGTTGAATTTTCACTTACATACATCAATCGATGGGAGATTAATTAAGCATTTGAAACGGGAGAAATCAAGCAGTTTTCCAATCGAATCGAGGGAGAAAATGCATTAGGGTTCTTGTTCTCCACAGGTTAAGTTAGATGGAATCAAAGGGATCGATGGGTGTCCTCTGTTATTCTGTTATACCCGCTATTCTTGTGTTGGAATCGGTTTTATTTGTTAATGTTGGATTAACCAGTAGTTTTGTGAGACAAACTCAGAAGACTATCGATATGCCTCTCGATAGTGATGTGTTTAGTGAACCCCCTGGTTATAATGCGCCCCAACAGGTATTGATTTCGATCCATTTCGTAAGTTTTTCCCATGATTATATTGATACGTGTATTAATATGATATGTAATGAATTAAAATTTGATGAGTTTTCAGTGATTTGGAAAGATTTTGGAATGAATTTTATAGGTTTTGTTTGGATATAGGGATCCCTTTGTAATTCGATTTGATTTTGGGTTAATTTCTGTGTTTGATATAAGACCCCCCAATTTCAAGTTCATTGGTGTATATATACACATATGAGAAAGTTGTTTGCATTATCTTTCATTCGGGGATAAATTTGACGGAGGGTGTTATAGAACGGCTAATTCACACACCCTTTGATCTCTTACTCTACACTATTGTTCACCACATGACTTGAATCCTTAAAGGGGAACACGTTTTCTATACACTTTGGTACTGCTAGGTTACAAGCACTTTTGGTGGGTCTTTTTATTAAAGGAATCCCCATTATCCAATTAATTGCTTTGATTTGGAGAAAAAGATAAGTGTTTTAATTAACTTAAGAACACTATTTTCCTATTAATTGGGCTCTACTGATATAAGAACTGTGTAGGTAGCAGTTTGGGGTGTCATTTTCTTGATTATAATATAAAACTGATTTTTTTTCTCTCTTTTTCTTTTTGAATTTAAGGTTCATATAACCCAAGGGGATCATGTGGGGAAGGCAGTGATTGTATCTTGGGTAACAATGGAAGAACAAGGTTCTAATATAGTCGCTTATTGGAGAGAAGACGATAAAACTAAGAACATAGCAAATGGCATTGTCACTACATACACATTCTATGATTATACTTCTGGATTCATTCATCATTGCAATGTCACTGATCTGGCGGTACTATTTATATCCACATAATTCTTTTTATTCATCAATATATTGTTTTCTTTTGATATCATTCTCGGATTTGGATTGCTAATCCTGATTAGGGGGTGATTGGGTTTGCTTATATAAATAATTTATCAGCTGATCATGTTTTTTAAAGCAGATAAAAGTTTTAAGTGTTTGGATGGAAAAAAATTGTTTATACTTGGGTGAAATAAGTTGTTTTACAATAAGCAGATTGAGACTAGCTATTTCAAACTAGTTACATTGTATGGATTCAAAATTACAAGTTCCCCTGCAGGGTGAATTAAGTCGTGTTTAATAACTGATTAATTAAGGAACACTAGATGATAATTGTTTAAAAGTTCATTGATTATGATTATTATATTCCCTATATTTCACAGTATGATACAAGATACTATTATGAAGTTGGGATTGGAAACACATCAAGAACTTTCTGGTTCACTACTCCTCCTGAAGTTGGACCAGATGTACCATATACTTTTGGCCTTATTGGTATCCTATCTTCATAAAATTTGTATAATAAGAATCCAACAGTAAAATTTCTGAACAAGTTTCAGTATTTCTGACAATTTATCTCATTTACCTGACACGTATCTTGCCACCTCTAATTAATGTTGGATTACAGGAGATCTTGGTCAAACTTTTGACTCAAATGCCACACTTACTCATTATGAAATGAATCCCATAGAAGGGAAAACCGTATTGTTTATGGGAGACATTTCTTACGCTGATACGTATCCTGATAACGATAACACAAGATGGGATTCATGGGGTCGGTTTGCTGAAAGAAGTACAGCTTATCAACCATGGATATGGACAGCTGGAAATCATGAAATTGATTTTGCACCCAAACTTGTAAGCTTCCATTGATTTTTATAGAGATGTAAATGCAGACCCTTCTTATTTTTTTAGTGGTTTGATTTGGGTTGTGTTTTTTCTTCTCAAACGAGTCAAATTAGAAATATATTAGACTTAAAAGGTGTCTGGTTCAAATGGGTCACAGGTCAAACAGATTGAAAGTCACCTATGTTTAATTCATACAATTTCCTAAATTATTTTATTATGAGTTTTAGATCATTCTTGTAATGATGTTGTTTATGTAAACACAATAAATGTATCAGTTACTTTTAAGAGTTTAAAATTTTTACAGTAAAGTGTTTATGAGGTCAACTCAAACCAACCCAACCCTTTCTGATCCACACTAAAATGAAATGTTTCAACCCAACCCCATTTTGATCCAACCCTTGTAGGCCAGCAGGTGGAAGTCACATTTTATATAGAACCTTGTATATAATCTTATTAAAAAATTAAGATCATTATCATGACAAAGTTGTTTTTGTAATGGTAATTATCATATTAATTATTCTAAAACGTTCACAAGGTTACAAGAACTTGTTTGAGGGTCAACCCATACTAAGTGTTGACACATTTCAGCCCAACCCCTTGTTGACCTGCCTAACCCTGTCTTGCCACCTATAAACACTGAAACTTGATAGTGTTATAATCATGTTGTCCAGTTGTGAAATAGTTTCTAAAAGATTCATGACTAACTTCATTTAGAAAATGAAAATGAATCTATTTGACGTCAAAAGTCATACTTTACATTTGTTTACATTTGGATCATTTTGTTGCAGGGAGAGACTGAACCTTTTAAGCCTTATACTCACAGGTACCAGGTCCCTTTTGAGGCATCACAAAGCACTTCACCTTTTTGGTACTCCATTAAGAGGGCTTCAGCATACATCATTGTTTTGTCTTCATATTCAGCTTATGGTGATCAATCTATACGTTTTTTATTTTCTCTCAAAATACTCTAGCTAAACTGCAACTTAAATGCTCTAAAGTTTTTTTTAAAATATTTTTAGGTAAATACACTCCTCAATATGAATGGCTTGAGAAAGAATTACCTAAAGTTGATAGAGCTGAAACACCATGGTTGATTATCATGACACATTCCCCATTGTACAATAGCTACATGTATCACTATATGGAAGGTGAATCTATGAGAGTTCTGTTTGAGCCGTGGTTTGTGAAGTATAAGGCTGATGTTGTGTTTTCTGGGCATGTGCATGCCTATGAACGCTCGGTAAGTCTTTTTACACAATCCATTAGTGTTATATTTTGAAAAAAAAAATCTAAAAAGAACAAAAAGCCACATCAAAAGAGTTCAAAACTTTTGTAATTTGTCTACTAACACGCCAATGGTAATTAATCCAGTCACAGTGATTCTATGATTCTAACCCATGAATTATAAAGGTAGGATGAACGGTCACGTGAGTTGGGTAATGGGCTAGAATGGGTCCAGCTTGAAACTTGTCATTTTTAGTTTGGGCTAAAAGATTGGAATGACCTTTTTTGTCCAATTTTGTGAAATAATTAATATATTGGTTATTATAATAGTATCATAAATCTTGAAATAAATTATTAATGAAGTGTTCTGATTGATACATTTGAGAGATGGAACACAACACAAGTCAACATATTTCAAATAAATAGATCGAATCTGCCACCTCTAGGCTCAGTTGGGTATTTCTAAATTGAAATTTGATTTTTTGATTCGAATAAGTTACCTTAATTACCATTCTGCAATCTTCCCCAAGCATAAATTAAGCATAGTTTTTTTGTAAAAATTTTTTTGCCACAGGAGCGCATATCGAACATTGGTTACAATATCGTTAATGGGAATTGTTTTCCTGTAAAAGATGAATCTGCCCCTATATACATAACCATTGGGGATGGAGGAAATATTGAGGGTTTGGCAGTCAAGTAAGTAATAACATTTTATTGCATTATCTTTCCATTATGATATTATCTTGTTTATATAAATAACTAACTCAAACTTTGTTTGATGATGGTGTAGCATGACTGAACCACAACCAATGTACTCAGCTTTCAGAGAAGCTAGTTATGGGCATGCAATTTTCAACATCATCAACCGAACACATGCATACCATAGCTGGCATAGGAATCAAGATGGATATGCTGTGACCGCTGATTCAATGTGGTTTTATAATCGGTATTGGTATCATCATGAACAGCATGCATCATCATAATCACATGTTTGGCTAACTTTTGGAATATACATTTCAGGTAATATTACTGGTATAAACTTTAGGCCATGTTTTTTATCCTGTTATTTTGTTTTGGTTTTTTGTGGGAAGCTATTATAAGTTGATTTTTGTAGATGTGAATTTGAGAGGCTATTACTGGTATTGCCAATTTTGAGATGATAGAATTGAACCAATCCCAATATTGATAAAGCTTAATTTTGAGATTTGAATTAATTACTATCTTTATTGAAAAAGATTTGAATTACTTACAAGTAAACTCTACTATCTTTAGAAGGTAGAACCAAACACATATCTTACTATCTTTCATCACTCGGGTCACTTTCAAACATGTGTGATGAATCAGATCATTTAACTATCATTTCTTAAAAAGTTACGATACTTTCCAACACAATGATCTTAAATAACAACATACATAGCACGCGATATAAATATTTTTCTAAAAAATCATATATCTTTGACGTCGTGATAACCTTGTCATCGTGCATGTCCTTCTATATACATTCCTCACTTAAACGACCTCTTCACAATAGAAATCGCTGATGCATCGCCACCTATCTCCTCAAAAACGACTATCAGATTTCGTGTCGGTTTTAACCAAGATCGAGGGACGTGGTACCTACAAAACCGAGATAAAAACTTATAGTTGAAACTTTAACCGAAATGTGTCGGGTTGACCCAGCCTAAGCATTTTCTATGATTTATGGATGAAGGAAAATGGTTAAACATACCATCGTTGAGTCGGTTTCCCGCAGCGAGTTTGGCATTTGGCGGGTCGATATGTACCAGCATAGTTGCAGCCTGTACAACTACCTTTTGCATGAGCTGTCCAATATCTTCCTATGCTTTGACCATTGATCCATACTTGACCCTTGCCCATGCTCTTCATGTCAATAGCCAAAGGCTCAACCCCTTGTGGTGCATTGAAATAAGCCTACAAGTTTACAAGTGGTTACTGACTTAATGCATCTAGAGGACTACATAAATAACTAGAAATCTAAAGTAAAAATGGGTCGATTTTAGTTATGTTTGTGTTTAACGGGTCAAACGAGTTAAGTTTGACCATTTTTTATAATAACAAAAAACTGATAGGTTGAAAGTCACCCGACATGACTCGCTCATTTTGACACCTCTACAAAAGTCGTACCTTGTACCATGTAAGTGGCCTATGTACTTGTCCTAACAAGGACGATTCTGTCCAATCTACCGATGAAACCTCCGTTGGCGATGCAATGTTTCTGGATTCGCCTTTTAGGCCGACCTGTAAAACCAGAACACAATGGAAGAGCAAAATGAAGATATTGACGCTTTGTTCGATAGGACTTATAGTTAAAATTTGAGGTCAAACGAGCTAAAGAAATAAACCTGATACGACCATTTCTGATGAGATAAATCCCACGAACCACGGCCTATCCCGTGCAACACAACGGGTCCAAAAACTCCCGTTTTCCATTGCTCAAAACGCGGCCCGTTGTTCTTTAGTCACGACGAATCATCATAATTAGACTCGCTTAAATAGTAAGATCAATTAATGAAGATAAAAATATGACAGCTATTGAAAAGGTTGTACAAAACCTATTGACTTTTAGAATTAATGAAAAAAAACCCTTTCTTTTTTACACGTAGGGGTGAGCATGGATCGGATATGTTCGTTATAGGTTGAAACTTAACCTTTTCGGTTTTATATTTTTCATAATGGATCTCTTTTGGTTGAAACATGGGTGGATTCAACCTAATTTTATCTTGTTATATCTTAGTTTAAATAAAATGTTAACAATGATTGTAATTTATAGAGAAGAATAAGCAACATATAATATATAATTTTTAGAAAATATAACACAACTTAATACATTTAACATATTAGTTATAAAATATAGAAAAATGCAAATATTAGTTTTAATGTCGGGTTGGTTCGATTAAACCATACCCCAAGCTTAAATATTTTTTTTTATCAAAATCATTATAATTGAAACATTGGATTCCGAGGGAATTTAGATATTTTGATTATTCGATTTTTCTGCTCACCTCTACGATTAAGCCCCTAAATCTTCTTCCATAACAACTCTTTTGTTAAGTTTATAAAAGTCTAGGGGTCTAATCATTATAAATCCAAGTAAAATCTTATTTGTTAATTCAACAAGAGTTTAATAAAAAAAATTATATATCTGCTCAAAAATATATATGAATAAAATGACTCACTTGTAACCCAACAGCAACACTAAGCAGTTGAATCTTGTTCATTCCAGCTCTTAAATTGGCATTTCCTCTGAATGTTATTTTCCTATTTTCTTGATTTCCAAATGCTGAACCTATTGATTTTGTCACACAATAATAAGTTTAGCTCATTAAGCTGTACATTGTGCTTATGGGAGTTGTACATTGTGCTTATTGGGTTGTACCTGCGAGCACACCATTGATGAAAACATGTAAAACATGGCCTTCGGATTCCACGGTTAGAGTAGGAACAACGTTTCGGTGCAATTCGGATGGGTTTATCACAACACTATAAACCAAGTTCAAGAACATAAGTGCTAGTGCATAATGTACAAGTTTTAATGCACAATGTACATATTTTAATACAGAATGTACAAGTTATTTGAAGTTCATATAGTTTTTAGGACTGCTAAACATACCCAACCTATGTTTTTTCTCAATGTAGCGCCTATTGTACATGCGTATAAAAAGTGTATGCAAGCCTAGAGTACCACTTTGCTAAAGTAACAACATAAGTTACAAATTCTAATGGACAATGTACAAGTCCTAAAGCATAATGTACCACTTTTCTCACCTGGTTGAATACCAAAGATAGTCACTTGCATCTCTAGTTACACTCAACTGATCCAACAGTCCGGTAACTGTCATCTTTGATTCGGTATCAACGGTTGAAACATCTTCACTAAAAGTTTGCCACGCAAGTCTATTCACATTTGTTGGCAACCAATTAACTAACGATGTTTTCGACCCAACCTGAAAGGCCAGAAAACCCGATCAGGGGTGTGCTTTAGGTACTTGTACCTCATGCAGGGTCAGTTGTACTAACCTGGGCTGTGTTAAAAGCAACATTTTTGCAATCAGGAAGAATGCTAATGGACCACGGTGGGAGATCATAACGCCTGTTTCTGAATCTAACGGTTGTCGACGAGTTGATATGGTAGTTGGCTAAAAATGCAGCACAACCTCCGGTTTTCGAAGAAAACACATGTGCCTGTAAAACAATGTTATGTGTTATATGCGTATCTTACCCTCGAGTAATATATTTCACCGCGTATCTTTTAATAGTAATCACTGTTAATGAAGTCATAGTTAAAATAGAAATAGAGTAATTTTATATATCGTCTCTAAATTCACAAAATATAATATTTGTGTAGATCATGCTTGTAAAACAGTATACATTATACATTAAAAACTTGCGTTAAAAGCCTATTTTTTGTTTTTTGTTCTTAGGATTTAAATTTTATCTTTCGCGGTGCGTTGAGAGAGGGGGTTTCAACAAACCTGTTCATAGGATCCTAAGGAAACGAAAGCGGGATCAGCAGAAACAATAGCTCGTTCACTTAATTTAATAGCCCTATGAAGCGCCTTTAGGTGATCATATTTGGGTTGTCTTAACAAACCTATAATATAAAAAAAAATTAAAAAAATTACAAAAATGACTTTAAAAAGGGCCAACTCGTCTAGTCCAAACTTTGGACCGTGTAAAAGTGGCCCAACAACAAAGATTAATTGGGTCCAAAGCCCATTAAGGGCGTACCGTATTCATCTATTGGAGCATCATAGTCGTAGCTCGTAGTGATAAACGGGCCACCGGCTGTCCTTCCAAAGTTCGTTCCTCCGTGATACTAAATACGATAAAAAACCGTATGTTAGTTTATTAACAAACTTTTAATGTGACTGTTATTATAGTATTTGAATAACATGCTAACCATGTAATAGTTTGTGAATGAGCCCCCCTTTTGAATGAACCGGGCCACTGCAAAGGCTAGATCTTGAACGGGCCGATGAGGTAGCGGCCCACCGAAATCCGAGAACCTTATATGATAACTTTCAAGTCAATGAAGAGATTCTTCAAGCATGGTTTTGACTTTAAAAAGTCAAAACTGTTCTATAAACATTCTCATATGAAACTTGAAAAGTGAAAGTCTTGATGTTTGACTTACCAGCCACTCCAAGCCTCAGTCCACATTGTGGGTTTGGTTTCTTTGTTATTTGGAGTGAAATAATCACAATAAAACCCATTGCAGGTGTTTATCTATCAAAAATACCCAAATATAAAAATAAAAATTCTTTAGAATTAGTCTTATTGTCTATTGACAGTACTTTATTATAATTTTGACCCGTTTACATATTAACAAATCAATTTCGGGTTCGTTTTATCACTTAGGTAATGTAATGTTTGTAATCACTTTCGACGCTAATTATTTATTAAAGATTTAAGTTTAAGACAAAAGATATTCCAAATCAGCATTATTTCAGCCCAAACAAAAACAACTCGTTTTACCCGTTACCCAACCTCTCCATTTTGCGCCCTACCAGCAATGGTAAGTCAGAATTCTGCTGTCGGGTTTGATGCCAAAATGGATAATCGTCATGAATACCGACACCATAATCATAGGTAACGATAAAGAGTACATACAATAGGATCAGGAGCATCATCTTGCTTGCACATAACCCAAGGGACACCGGTGTTCAAACCAACGGCCATTTTAGCAGCCCAAGTCATGTAAGCGTGGCCAGCTGCGCCGTATGCTTTAGTATCCGCCCCGTATTCATTCTCTATCTGTTCAGTTTACCAAATTACATGTAAGAAGCATACACATTTGTGTTTTTACATGATTTATTCAGTCATATACCATTTTATGCAGCTTTTTTCGTATGATCAAACCGACTCGTAATTTCTAATAAAGGAAATATTGCTTAAAGCCAAATCATAAATTGAAGGCATTCCCGTTTGTTTTTTACGGTATATCGCCAGTTTATACCATTTTAATGACACCCAGTTTATACATTTTATTCGGTTCTTGATGACACTCGCATTGTAAAATTGATAATAGGAATCTTGATTTCTAAAGGTGGAATCTTGCAAGAAACTAAATCATAAACTAGAAGCTTACACATTTGTTCTTTTACATGATATCAAACATTATCCCATTTTCCTTTGTTCTTGATGACACCCACATTGTAAAATTAACAAACAGTATAAATTAATGGAACTTTGATATCTAAAAATAACTTATTTCTTGTAAGAAACCTAATTCTCAATAAGCAAAAGCATACCTATTTGGCTATTTGTTGGGTTCACACGGTTTCATTCATTTATATCATTTTATTCAATTCTTGATGTCACCCGCATTGTCAAATTGGTAAAGGTTATAAACAAACGAAAACTTAATTTCTAAAAATAGAATCTTGAAAGAAACTAAACTACAAATAAACAGCATACCCCTTTGTTCTTTTACATAATTTCATTCTTTATCCCGTTTTGTTATGTTCTTGATGATACCAGCATTCGAAAATTGGCAAATAGTATACACAAATGGAATCTTGATTTCTTAAAAAACATTTCTTGCAAGAGAATACATTCTAAATAAGAAAACATACCCATTTGTTTTGTTTACATGATTTCATTCAATTATACCATACCCGCTTTGTAAAATTGGTAAAATGGTATAACGAATGAAATCTTAACTTCTACAAACAAAAATTATACAAGAAATCAATTTCTAAATAATTGGCATAGTTGTTCGTGTTTTACACAATTTTTTTTATTTACATCATTATTCGTATCTTGATCACACCCGCATTGTAATAGGATCGGTATATGGTATAAGTAAATTAAATCTTGATTTTAAAAAAAAATATGAAATCTTACAAAAAACAGAAGTAACCTGAGAAAGGATGATTGGGCCACCTTGAGACTCAAACAACTTTTCATATTTCATCATTTGCACTATTTTTGTGGTGAACTTTTGCATTGCCATCTGCATTCACCAATCAACTATGTTAACAAAGTGTAATGTACAAGTTTACTTGTTGATAATAATTTTTACATTAGGTGAAAAGAATTATTTACCATCAAATGTTAATTATTAAAAGAATTAACTCTGATATCAACAACAAAAGTTAATAAATTAAATTAATATCTCTACATATAAATATTCAAAGAAAGAAAAGCACAAAAAAACAGAGTGCTAACCAAAAATTTAAAATCTTTCACCCGGTCAAAATGCAAGTATATTTAAATTAATGGGAAAATGTCACAGAATAATAACCAAGTTTCAAAAGTGTTCTAATTTAGTCACTCGTGCATATTTTTCTCAAACTGGAGCTCCAAACAATAAAATCGAGTCATTACTAAATTTTATTATGACAAGAAAGTAATGATGGAAAAGACATTGAAGTTAGAATTTTCAATATATAAAATTATATTAAAAAATAAAAAAAACATGTTAATTATGAAAAAAAATAAAAAAAAAGTGCCTAAAATTTACGTCAACGTTCTATATCAGCTTCAAAAGATAGAAAAAAAATATTTTCTAACTGAATCCAAAAGTATAACATGCTAAAAAATATGTTATGACTTTTAATTTGTATAAAATATAAAAATGAGTGATCTAATTGAAACACTTTTAAAACTTGAGTTACTTAACTGGAACACTTCTGAAAGTTTGTTACTATTTTACAAAGTTACCCCTAAATTAATTTACAAACTCTTGTAATGTTTTAGTAAAAAGTAAATTGTTATTTTAGAAATATATTTTTAAAATGAATGTAATGCATAAACTTATTAACAAAGATCAAGAAAAAAATGGTGGTAGTTGAATCTAACCCATAATATGAGTGTTTGACCCATTATCCGACCCGTATCCATTTTCAAATGGAATTCTACTTTATGAGTATACTCATTAAAATTCATGATCTGAAGACAATAAAACAAAGGATTTGGAGGTAGAAGATGACCTTGAAAGGTTCATTATCGGTTCTGAAACTAATACCAGGAACATACTTCAACCAAACAGGAAAACCCCTTCAAAAACATCAAAAATATTATTAAAAAACTTTAAATTTATTATTGAAATCACAAAAAAAGCATAAAAATGCATAAATTAAAGTTCTTTTAATAATCAAATTACCCAAAATTCCACTCTGCACACACAAATGGTCCAATTCTAAGATGCATATACATCCCTGCTTTCTGAACCAGCTTTACAAACCTCACTAGATCATATCTTCCTTCAAAGTTATACTGCAAATATGAAATGAAACCAACATAAATTTGTAAACTTATTACACCAAATGATGAAAAAAAAATTAATTTAATTTTTTTTTAAAAGAATATGAAGAAAAGAACAGAGTACCTTGCCAGGTGAAGGTTCATGCCCATTCCAAAACACGTAGGTGTCAATAACATCCAAGCCTCCATCTTTAGCTTTTTGAATGAGATCTTCCCACATCTGCATCAAGATTTCAATTGGGTTTTCGATTTTTTTACCAAAATTAGTAATTTCAGTGACCTTTTTTATAAAAAGTAAGAAATTTGGGGGAAAATGCGAAGAACAGAGAGATTACTTCAGGGGTACTTCTGGGATAATGTATGGAACCAGAAAGGAGGATTCTTCTGTGGCCATTGATGATGAGAGATTTCTTGTCATAAGTGACAATGCATTGAGTAATTTGAATGCATAAGATCAATGAAATGCAGAGTAGATAAGCCCATTTGGTAGCTGAGCTAGCTGCCATTTTTTTCTTCTAACTATTAGCTATAGAGAGAAATATATATATATATATATATATATATATATATATATGTGTGTGTGTGTGTGTGTGTGTGTGAGAGAGAGAGAGAGAGAGAAGTAAACAAGAGTTTTGGTTTTCATTAAGTTTAGCTTTTTAGATACTTAACATTTGAAAGTTAATAATTATAATTCATTTTTGGTAGATACTTAAAAATTAATTTTGTCTACTTTCTTTATTTATGTAACATCTAGTTTTAATAATAATAAAAAATTTGTATACGGCTCCAGCTTTGCGTAAGGTTCTGGAAGGAGTCGAATCGTTATGCGATCTGATGTATGCAAGTTTATCATACATTTCGTGTAGGAGACTGTTTTTTACAACTTGAACCCATGACTTCAAGGTTATAAATTAACAACATTATAAGGTGCTGGAAGATTTATTCTCATCTAGAATATTAATAGTATGGTATCTCGTTATGAAATTAGGTCGCATCCCCTTAAGATATCTGGTACTTAAAACCATTGGGTTTGTGGGTATCAAGGTACCTTTATTTTTATCTTAGGTATGTGTTATGGACGTTTAAGCGACAACGCCACAAGCCACGTAAGTGGTGTCATGGACTTAAACCCACAACAGTGGTCAGTGGGGTGTAGGAGGGTGGCTTGGAACATCGGTTTGTGGGGATTCCTTCACAGTAAAAGAACTCGCAGTTGCTTAAAAAATTAATTTTGGTTAAAGCCCCACCACGATACCTCTTAAAACTCATGTCTTAGAAATAGGGGTGTAAACGAATCAAGCCTACTCGAAAGCTACTCGAAATCGACTCGGTAAAAAGCTCGAACGAGCCAAGCATAGACGAGCTCAAACCCGACCGTAAAACAAACTTGAAATATTAGTATTTAAATACACTTTAGTAATTCTATAATTTACTAAATATACTTTTTAGAATATATTAAACTATGTAAAAATGAATTTTAAGAATTAAGATAAATGGAGTAACACATAAGATCTCTATCTCTAAAGGTTTAGAAAAACCTAAACAACCCGACCTTAAAACAAAACATGGTAATTAAGCATAAGGTTTAAACTTATATATCAATAATTAAAAGGTTAAAAAAGAAACACTTAAACGTGTATTGATAAGCATGACATATGTTTGAAAGTATGCTTGAGTTATTTAATATATAACATATGAGAAATATTATTTTATTATTATTATTTGTTTGATTTTATAACGTATCCAACTTTTTTCACTGGTTTCTTTCAAAGAGAACTCAAATTCTAATTACGTTTCATTAGTATTCAATCAAGATTTTTTGAAGGACAAATACCCAACACAAACTGCAATTTACCTCATGTTATTATTAATAATGTACCAAAAGGTCTCATAAATTTAAGGTGATAAGCTTTCATGAAGAAAAACATAAGTTATAAAATATTACTTTTTCTCCAACAATAAATTAAACCATAAACTTACATTAATCTATAATAAGTAAAATCTTAATCAATAACCAAACCACAAACACCTAATCACCAAGATGGATCACCCAAGATCTCCTTGGGTATGTAAATTAGTTGATATTTTCTACCAACCCCACATAATTATTCCTACATTAAAGTATAAACTTTAAATATAAAAATATTTGATAAAGCGAAGACAACTGTAAACAAAATAAGATTATGGGCCACATTCATGGGATGCTTTTGTTTCCTTTGCGACTTTTGTTTTCCGATTTTGGAACAATAATATTTATTTAAGAAAATAAAATAGAATATTGCATTATATGCCCAATATATATCTAAACGTAATATTTTATTCAGATGATTCAAGCAAATTACATGTACTTATAAATATATGAAAGTATATTCATTAGTTTTATTATCAAGTTTTTTTAATTACATATCTCTCCTTCTAAACTTATAAAATTACATACTTTTTCAAATCATACTTAAAAACATTTTGTTTATGCATTAAAAACTTGTATTAAGAAGAATATACAATTTTCAGGTAGATATGAGGATATATACAATTTTCTCTTATTTTATATTAAATTTTTGAACGGCTTCAAGTTATTAACTATATAGTAATGAAAATCACTAAAAAGAGTCAACGTAAGCACTTTAATTTTTTGATTTGTTTGATTGCTCTTTAAAGGCACACCCCATATTTTATTCATTTATTTTCTGTGTACAAATCTCTTTAAGAGTTCAACTTTTTTAGAGTTAATTATACTAAGCGGTATTCGTGGGTTAGATAATGTAAGAAGTTTGAATATTAAATTAATTTTTTTGATAGGTTTAAGTATTAACTTTTACCGGTTAGGATGATTTACTTTTAACGTGTAAATATTGAAAGATCATTAGTTCATGTATCATTCTAAACAAAATGCTCAAAGTTGAGTCCGGTGATTTTTTCAATAACGAGTTTCCTTTTGAAGGGATTGGGGGTCATGCGGTACTGGTTGCAAAACGGATAAATTAGTCTGATTAATATAACACTTATCCTCCGAATCATAGTCGCACATTTGTCGTTCAAAAAAATATTAACTTTTAATTTTTGAATTACGATTGAATATTACGCTTGGTTTTTCATTTAATACAATAACAATAAATTTGAGTTAAAATGTCAGCCTAATTTAACAGAAAAGTTAATAAAATTTAACCCATGTTACAATTAAAAATTAATACTTAAACTTTGTAATTTTTTTAACTTAATAATCAAAGTTGTTACACTGACCAAACCACGTGGTTATCTATATAACCAACAGTTATTATTGTTAATAAGAAGTTGGTCAATTTGTATGTTCAAAGAAAATTCTGTAAATCTGTGAAATACATTTTAGTGACTATTAAATAAATTTTGTGTGACGTAAAGATTAACAGCAATTATGAACTTAACAAACAAATATATTATGATTTTCTCTTTGTTTACATTTAATGGATAATAAAATTTAAACTACAAAGAAGATGCTCCAATCCTGCACACATGACACATGGTAAAGTGTGTGTACTTGTAGTCAATTTGTTTGTACCTTTGTCTCATAATAAATGTTAGCTAGATCATGTGACATGAAAAAAAACACTAGTAAATATCAAAAAACATGTCCTCTGTTGTACAAGATAATATAATTTAAAGTAATACAAAACATATATGTGTGTGTGTTATTTATTAGGGGTAACCGTGGCAGTGCAAGTGTAGAATAAAAAACAGGTTGTTGAATTTTTAGTTTTGGGTATTCAAGAATCACGACTTAACACGCAAGTTTATAATAAAGTTTTGATTACTCATCACATATCTAGATAATATCTTATTCACAACACAATTATTGAATAATCATCTTGTAAATACTTTATTATAGTTAAACATAGTTATTCGATAATGTCGACATTTGAAAGGTTTTAAACATTTTAGTTATGAAATATTAAAATTACTGAAAGAGGCTGAGAGTTTGTAAGAGGATCGATGATCCTGTCCCTGCATTCTCATTCCTTTATATTGATACAAATCTCCTCTATTTTGGGAGAGAAATAATGGTTACCATAATACACGTGATTGACATCATATCTAAATATACGAATATTGACTAATGCTATTACACCCCCGCAGTCGAAGCGGGAGGAGACCGGATGCTGAGACTGGACCGAAAATCTTCAAAAAGAACCCGCGGAAGGCCTTTGGTGAAAATATCCGCGACCTGGTAACGTGAAGGAACATGTAACACACGCACTTGTCCGCGTTGAACTTGTTCGCGAACGAAATGAATGTCAAGCTCGATATGTTTCGTGCGCTGGTGCTGAACCGGATTTCCCGACAAATAAATCGCACTAATGTTGTCGCAATAGACAAGGGTGGCGAGTGATGGTGGACGACGAAGCTCCAATAAAAGATTACGAA
>BJCM01068168.1:0-18377 GCA_018326385.1 Flaveria bidentis
AATGTGCATTTAGAGTTCTACTGACACACTTAAGTCTTAACTTTCACTTTCTTATAATCTCAATATAACAAAGAAATAACTTCATCCCTCGTGATGATGTGGCCTACGACATACTCCTTATTGATAGTCAGAGTTACTTTTTTTCATCACCTGATTATCTTTAACATTGAAAGTGAGAAGTTAAAAAGAGTATTATTGTTCAAAGTTACTAGTATGGATTTTTAGCTTGCATATAGTCATAGCTTTCATTATTAAAATGTAATTTTTCAAAGAAATATTTAAGCATACACATAATGACACGTCATATGCTATATTATCAGCAAAAAAAAAGTAATTTTCTGTTAAAGTGAGATTGTCCATATTGACACGTCATATGCCACATTACCAGTGCAAATAAAGTTATTTTTCTGTTAGAGTGAGATTGTCCCTAACAAACAATTAAAATTAAACATTATTAGTTAAATTGACATTATAATTATTACCAACTAATGAATAATAACTTATATTATTAAATCAAATTTCCTAATATCACGACCTGATTATCTTTAACATTGAATTGAAATTAAGTTAAAGAGTAAATTTGTTTAAAGTATGGACTTTTAGCTTGCATATAGTCACATCTTGTAATATTAAAATGTAAATTTTTCAAAGAAAAGTTTAAGCACGCACGTCATATGTTATATTACCGGAACAAATAGAGTTATTTTTCTGTTAGAGTGAGATTGTTTATATGACACGTCATATGTCATATTACCGGCCCAGATAGAGTTATTTTTCTGTTAGAATGAGATTGTCCCTAACAAATCAATTAAAATTTAAACATTATTAGTTAAATTGAAACTATAATTATTAAACGACCGATACTGGTAAAGGTGAATAATGAAGGGCCATATATTGGTGGGTTTTTGAAAACCCAATCTTTTATGGGCCTTCAACACCATCCATCATTACTGGGCATTTGTATTATTGTTATACTATATATGTTTGTTGATCTTAAGTCTTAACATGATGGCAAATGATTTTAAGACCACTGTAGCTGGTATACAAAAAGAACCTGAAGCTTTAATCATAGACAACCAAATTCAGGTACTATACATAACTCTAAGTCATTTTTATACAAAAAAATTCAAATCATGCTTGTTCCAATTTTAACATTGATCGCGACTAAACTATCATGTTTATAATCTTGTTTACTAATTTTTTGAATGGTGTTGCAGGCAAGAATCAACTCACACAACCAATCATATTTTACTTAGATAAGTTTATAACACTTTTAGGGGCTGTTTGACAACTTCTGAATGATTAAGTGTCGAACCATTAAGAGGTCTGAATCATTAAGTGCTGAACCATTAAGAGGTCTGAACCATTAAGAAATAGTATATCGTTTAACTATTCAAAGATAAATGTCTGACCAATTCAAATAATATGTCTTAACCATTCAGCATTAGACCTCTTAACCATTCAACATCAGTATAATGCTTAACCATTCAGAGGTAAATTTCTTAACTATTCAAACATGTGTTGGCGAAACAAACAATCTGAACCATTAAGTGCTGAACCATTCAGACCTCTGAACCATTAAGAGGTTGATTAATGGTTCAGATTGTTTGCAATGGGATTTTTCAATCCAACGATTGAAATTGTTGATCTCGTTGTTGAGACTCGATCAAAAACAAGTTAATATATCGGTTTTAGATGTCTTTATTGCGTAAGAGTAAGTAAGGTCGTCTCCACAGCGAATTGGTGAAAAGTGTTTAACAATATGATTTGATTAACTTAAAGACATGAACTTTAATATTAAAAATTGGAACCTTGGTTGAATTCACAAATACAAGTGCAAAAAGCAAAAAACTTTGGAATGAATTTACTTAAATAATGAGGAATAATCACTTTTAGGTTTCAATTTTGCAAGATCAACAATCGATATGTTTAACCTATGGTTTGTAAGAACGTAACTTCAAGATTTTAACTTTTGATTAAAGTGATAACCAAAGAACAATCTTTTCAGACTCGTTCGTTTATATGATTACCAATTCACCTATATCAAGTTATTTACTTTTAATGAGTTAACAATGCAAATAAAGCAGAAACTAATAATTAAGCACACAACTCAACCAAAAGTTAATAGCATTCAACAATTCAATGTTTATCACTAAACCCTAATGAAAACATACGAATAGCCTTTCTTAACAAGAATGATTCGTCCGAAAGCGATTACAAAGCGAACTAGCCGCACAACATCTTCATTATGTCTTCGATCTTGAATTGAAGAATGTTTGTGGTTGATTTGGGGAGCCTTGAAACACTAAAAATTGCCTAAAATTCATCATTTTTCGTCTCCAAGAAGTTCCCTTTTGAAAATCCTATTTAAATACTTAAATAGACTCAAAATTCCTCAAAATCCAATGCTTAAACCACCACCGGCTTATCATACGCCCAACCGGTATATGATACGCCGCCTCATACGCCTAACTTTCTGTTATTTTTGCCAGATACGCTCGTACATACGATGGTTGATACGACGGCAATGTGTGATATATTTGTATTTAATGAACTAGGATGTGTTGGGGGGGGGGGGGATAGCCAAACTTGCGATATGTGGGCATTTCTGTGTCACGTCATTTTTTTGTGTTGCATCAAACAATGAATAAGCTAACATTTTAGAAATTTACTTTAGAAAAGCCAAATATTTACGTAAACTCACCAGTTACAACATGAATGTTGATAATATTTAAGGTCTTATATAAAAAACAAAGATGTTAAAAAGGTTAACGTCTAAACACTAATAAAAACAAACATGACAAAATGACTCAAACATTAATAACATTCGAAGCTTTATCTAAAAATTAACCGTCACAACATACACATTACGCAAGATACATGATAAAACCAATTAAACTAATATAATATAGCATCTTAGGTTGTCTTTAAAACCCATGTTAAGGGTCAAGTTTTTCTACTAGCATAGTAGAACTATCTTAGGTTAACAAGTTTGGTCATTTATCATTAAATCACAAATCTTTGTTAGTTAGGCATCATGTCATTAGTCATTACCACTATAATTTTCTTGATTTGTAAAAAAGCAAACATGAAGAACACATGTACATACATTAGCTTCATCATCATCATCTTCTTCTTCTTCATCTTCTTCCCCTTTCACACTCCCATCACACACTAACTCCACTCCCAAATCCCAAATCCCAAATCAGATCTTAATCCCCAAATCCCAACAATCAATCACAAATGGGTCACATCAATCTCACTTCCCCAAAGCATCACTCCAACCCGACCCGAAAATGGCAGCTTCTGGACTTCATATCCATGGTGTTCTTCGCCATCGTGATCCTCTTCTTCGTCCTCATATTCACTCCCCTCGGCGACCCTCTTGCAGCCTCAGGGACCCAAGCCTTGATCCGATCCAACACCGCCGATCCGACCCAACGCCACGGGCTCCTTGCGTTGATCGATTCGGGTAAGCATCCGGTGATCGAATCGTGCGGTGGTGACAGTGTGGATTACATGCCCTGTGAGGATCCGACCCGGAACAGTCAGCTGAGTAGGGAGATGAATTATTATCGCGAGAGGCATTGTCCTCCGCCGGAGGAGACGGTTGTGTGCTTGATCCCTCCGCCCAAAGGGTATCATGTTCCGATTCAGTGGCCTGAGAGTTTGCATAAGGTGAATTCACTTATCATATGTTCAATTGATGCTTATTTGATTTGATTCTGATTGTGTTTACTGTAGCATTGTAATTGAAGTTTATAGAGTTCAAGATTTGAAGTTTAGAGTTGCAGATTTAACTGTATTTGATGTATTAAAGATTCATTGTGTTGAATGATGTATGAATGTGCAGAAACTGTAATGGAATGAATGCCTGTGAGTGTGAACTATCATGTGTAGAATGTAGATGGTGTAGTGTATTGTTGTGTTTCTTGAAAAAGAGGTTGATTAATGATTTGTTTTTAAGGGCTGCTAAAACGGGTATATCGAAGACGCAATAGTAAAAATTTGGCTTTTTTTATGGAAATTATTGGGTTCTTTCTTCTTTGCATTAGGATTAGTGTGGTCATGCCTTGAGGTTCCAGCTTTGAATTGCTATGTATGTGTGTGCAGTATGATGATGATGATCTTAATGGTTATCATGATTGTATACTCCATATGCTGAATGATAGCATTTGATTGAGGTTTGGAGTTTAGCATGTTCATTAACTTTATTCGTGCTTATAGTATTAAATTTATTGGTTTATGGCATAAGATTTGTTTGGAGACATGATCCTCATAGTTATGTATGTAACATAAGATCATTTTTTTTAATTCACATCAATCTGGAATAGAAGTTTTAGTATTAGTTTCAAGTGTGCTTTTTTTTTCTGGTTTAGACTACACAAAGTGTTTGCAAATCACTTTTTGGTGAACTTGCTCTTTCTCATTCATGGTCAAAGTAATCATCTGATATGATTAAGCTAATTACATCAAATAGACCCTTTTAAGCTGTTTTCTTGAATGCTTGTTGTTTCTCCAAGTAAATTACTAAGTTTTTCCAAATGCATATTAGAAGCTCCTGGTGACATGTGTTTTGACAACTTTTTATATGCATGACGTTTAAACCCTGGAGTTCATGTGTCATCAATAATGTTTATAGAAACGATTTTATATGTCAATAGCATCTCATAATTTCCTATGGTTTACCGTTTATATAGCATTGAAACATAGTATCGACTTTATAGAATAAAAAGTTCTTTTTCTTGGTGTACAGATATGGCACGATAACATGCCATATAATAAAATAGCTGACAGGAAAGGTCATCAAGGATGGATGAAAAAAGATGGTCCATATTTCATCTTTCCCGGGGGTGGCACTATGTTTCCAGATGGAGCCACGCAATATATCGCCAAACTTAAACAATATATTCCTATTTCTGGTGGGGCCCTCAGGACGGCGCTTGATATGGGTTGTGGGGTAAGAATTATATTTTTATCTCTTTCTTTTTGAATCTGTTAGCGTTTGGTATGATGGAATCAGATAAGGAATGGAAGAATCCTTGATAGAATGGATTCCTTCAATATGGTTGATTTTCATTCCACTGGAAAGTTGCAATATAAAAGATTTCATAACTTCAATCAATGCACTTTCTTGCTTAAAAACAACTATAAAATTAGAAAAAGTTTATTTTTATTATAATTTAAGGTTTTAACGAGTTATATTATGTTTAACTTGTACAATTGTACATAGAAAATTCATTAAAGTAGAGACAAATCACACTAAAATATTTTATATGAAAACTCATTTCATTTTCTATAGGCTAGCTAGCCAAACATGATAATTAGGCTAATAAAATTCATAATGTTTTTAAATATTTTTTCAGGTTGCTAGTTTTGGAGGTCACCTACTAGAAGATGACATTTTAACACTTTCTTTTGCTCCAAGAGATTCACATAAATCACAAATACAATTTGCTTTAGAACGAGGAATACCAGCCTTTGTTTTAATGCTTGGCACTCGCCGACTTCCATTTCCTGCATCGTCATTTGACTTAATTCACTGCTCGCGTTGTTTAATCCCTTTTACTGCATATAGTAAGTGTACTTTAACTTAATACTTACAATATACACTATATCTTGCATTTATTTTTCTGACAATAGGAATATTCAATCTGCAGATGCAACATACTTTATGGAAGTTGATCGGTTACTTCGACCTGGAGGGTATTTAGTAATCTCGGGCCCTCCAGTACAGTGGGCCAAACAAGATAAAGAATGGGCTGATCTGCAAGCAGTGGCTAGAACATTGTGTTATGAGTTAATTGTTGTTGATGGAAACACTGTTATTTGGAAAAAGCCCATTGGTGAATCATGTCTACAGAGCCAAAATGAACTCGGGCTTGAGTTGTGTGATGAGTCTGACGACCCTAGTTCTGCGTGGTTTGTAACTCGAAATCCTTGTCTTTCAAGAATATTTATTGCAAGTAACTGGTCAAACGGATTTGGGCTTAAAAGTTCCACTTTCTTGAACGGTACAAAATAGATTTTGTAACACAATAGTTTTACAACTATAATCTGAATTTTTGAGTGGTTTGCAGCCCGCTTGACCTGTTGACCTATTTGACCTGTAACCCCTATATTTAACTTTCTTTTTGACCCGTTTGAAATAAAACACAACCAAGATGGACCATTTCAGTTTTCACAAGTAAACTGGTCAAAATTTGTTATTGATATATATTAAGCCTGAACAATATATTGTTAATGATGCAGGTTTGTGAAACTGAAAAAATGTGTGAGTCAGACATCAGCAATCAAAGGAGATATCGCTGTTGGTGCAATTCCAAAATGGCCACAACGACTAAAACAAGCTCCGGCACGGGCCGCATTGATTAAAAATGGAAATGATGTATTTGAAGCCGACACACACCGTTGGGAAAGAAGAATTTCTTATTATAAAAATTCATTAAACTTGAAATTGGGGACTCCTGCAGTACGAAATGTGATGGACATGAATGCATTTTTTGGTGGTTTTGCTGCTGCGTTAACATCAGATCCATTGTGGGTGATGAATGTTGTTGCAGACCGCAAGCCTTCAACTTTAGGAGTCATTTATGATCGAGGGCTTATTGGAGTTTATCATGATTGGTAATCTATCATTGTTTGTTTTATATCTAAAACTATTGGATTCATGTTTTATCTTTACATAACTTTATATCATTTTCTTGTGATGTTTCCAGGTGTGAACCGTTCTCAAGTTACCCTCGAACTTATGACTTCATTCATGTTGTAGCACTTGAAACCCTCATTAAGGACCCAATTACAGGCAAAAACAGGTAATTAACTGTTTGCTAAAATTTATGATCTTGTAACTAAAACATTATTATAATCATAATGTTAAGAGTCCTTATGAAAATGACTAATAATATTTCTTGTTTTTGTTGCAGATGTAATCTTGTGGATGTCATGTTGGAAATGGATAGGTTATTACGACCCGAAGGAACCGTTTTGGTTCGCGACTCCCCTGAACTTATAGCGAAAGTAGACCGAATTTCTAGCTCGTTAAGATGGAAAGCTACCATACATGATAAGGAACCCGAATCGCAAGGAAGGGATCGAATTTTGGTTGCCACAAAAACTTTTTGGACATTATCTTAGTCATCCTATTAGCACATTTTCTATAGATCTAATCTTTTGATGTTTTGTAAGTTATTCATCAGAAAGTTGTATGCATCATTGCACAAGCTTTCTTCTTCCTCGCCCGGTTTTTAATCCTTTTTGTTGAAGTGATAGTTATGTTAGAACGAGAAGCAAATGTACGAAAGTGAAGATAACACAAACTTAGTATACTTGATTATTGTTGCGTGTTGTCAATGATATATGTTTCATTTGTTAGATTTGTTGTAACATGTTACTTGTAAGAAATTCAAGATATATCTGCAGGAAAAAAGCATGAATTTGTTCATACTGTTTCGGGGCCTTTTATCCCTTTGAAGGTCACTTGTATGACTACACAATCACTTTTTACTTTATCTTATTAGTTAGCAGGGAACTGACGGAGTCTCATTAGTTTTTCAGTAATGGATTCTTATGGTTATCAAAAGATTGATACGACTAGTGTCAAACACAAATTAACATTTATCTACCATGTTCTTACTATTTTGATTTGCTTTTAATGAACCATTTGGGTGTGTTATGCATCACTTCTATAAGTTTTTTTTTTTTTTTTTGAAATGTGGAATTTTTCTTAATGTGACAAAACATGTAGAAGTTATTGCACATGAATATACAAACTTGTTCCTTGGTCTAATGTTAACATGGGTTTGGTTTAAAGTCATTGGGAAGTTGTCATGATTGTTATAGGTTAAGGTTGCATGACGATACAAAATTGAGTTGAACACGATCCAAAATTTTGAAAATATGAGAACTCAACTAGCAGTATAGTACGAGTTCGGTAGCAATTCAATATTGCTTAGGACCGGTTCACTATCAAAACCGGTTTTTAGTTTGGTTCCGAGTCATACACTATATTAATAAGTTATGATCGGAATTTGGATTGTGTATATTGTGCTAATGAATTAATGATATTAGTGCCATTGGGCCCAGAAAAACAGTTTACACAGCAAGATTTCCCTCATTAAAAGCCCAACAATATACCAGTTTTCCACAGAATGGGCTGCAAACTGGAAGCATAATGAGCTGCAAACTGGAAGTTTACACAATAAATGTTGTCCATGGTCAATGGAAGCCAATTCTTTTTGGAGGTTCAAGGTTCAAACTTTGACGTTGACGAATATTACCGGCTTAGTGATATTAACCACTAACCACTAACCTACAGTTAAAAATAAAAAAATTATGGTCTAGTGGGAGCCTAAAAATTAACAACATAGAGCCATCCATAGGAATCTTAATATATACTACAAATAATTAGATGATCTTCTTATACTTTAGTCTAGCTCATATACCTATGAACTATATTAGTTAAAATTTTAATATTTTAATATTTATATTATATATAAAACATATGAGACGGTTATTTTAAAATATCATAAAATTAATAACAAATACTTTATTTAATGTATATGATACAACCACTTTTAAAGATAAATAGTATTTATAACATTACTTACATATTACCCTTTACAATTGGTTACATAATAACCTTACACTTATTGATACTTACAAAAAATTTTTACATTATCTATCCATTAAAAAATTAAAAAATTAAAAAAACATCTTAATTTGTTTAAGATTTCAACTATATCTTTTAATATATCACGTTTAAAAAAATTTTAAGACTACAATTGTAACGTTTATTTTTTAAACATTTTGATATAATTTTTTTCAGAACCGATCTGTATTTTGTGATATACAATAAGTTAATGCATAAATGTATTAGTATTCACGCCGAACCTATTTATTGGTGTTTTAAAATTTAACTTAGAAAAAATATAATAAACTTTTGTAAAAATACTATAGGAATAATAAAATATTAGAAACAAAAGCCTGATATAAAATGTCGTCCGCCGCATTACAAAGCCACCCTTCTAGTATTCATAACACACATATAAGGTATAAAATGTTGTACCCTTACTTTTAAATCAAAATTATAGATTACACTTTTTTAATTAGTTTCGGAAACTTTTTCTGTTTTTAAAATAATATTTGAGAATTATTTTCATGAAATGTATTTAAAATGTATTCAAGTTATTAATTTGTTATACAAATAGAAATTTTAAATATTTGTTAGAAGAATTGAAAATAAAGGAAAAGTTGTCGAGTGACAATGTTGGTTTAAAATTTTGACAAGTTGAGCCCAACTTAGTTTATAGACGACTAGAGCCAAATTGGCTCACAAGCCTATTTGAACGAGTTTTCTTGAACTTCTTTTGAGCAAGGTTCAAACCATGAGTTATTTGAATATTCTTACGCTTAGTTTTGAAAAGCGGACAACATATATTACCAGATATATTTGGCTAAAATTAGGACATACACTAAAATTATATAATTTTTGTTATTAAGAAGTGATAAGTTAATTAAACAAAAGATTCGGCACTCTTAAAACATTATATGCATACATACATACAATTACAAAAATAAACAATATGAGCAAAAAACGAGCCGACTCAAGGAATCAAGCTAGCCGAGTTGGCTTGTTTTGTAAATGTTTAGAGTTGAGTTCGTTAGTTTGTTAACAAGCTGCTTTCGAGCAAATATTTTCGAGCTTTTTCCGAACGAGCTTCTTGCTTTATATCATTTAACCAACCCTAAATAACGATGTGCTATCATTTTTTAAAAGTACTTCTCAAATCATAGTTACATAATCAAATTCTAGTTCGTAAAACGATCTTATTATTCCAAGTTCATGTCATGATAATCAAATTTACAACATAAACATTATCAACAAAATATGTAAGTTTCCATATGTTTAATATAACACTTCAAAAAACACATTTAATAAAAAAAGGACTATTTGAATTAATTAAAACATAATTTTCTCTCTTCTTTACAGTTGGAACTTGGAAGATGAGATGAGGTATCGGCCCACACCATATATTATCACGTGGAACTACATCCAACTTGATCCATTCTCTAGCTTTGATATGTACTTTTGTATCTAATAATAATATAATAGAGTATAATATAGAGGTTGTGTTATACTATTATTATTATTTGATGTTACATTATATTATAATATAACTTATTTTTTAAATGATTGGTGAGCTTTGACCGTCATGTTATGTACCATATTCGGTATATCTATTGATGTGTCATATTTTTACTCTTTTTATATATTTTTAGTCAATAAATACTTTTACTTTAGGTATTAATATGGTTAGATGTGTGGCTTTTCAGGATGGTAACTTGGGTTTGTAAATTATTATTTTTTTGTTTTTTTCATTTATTTTTTTTCTTATATATTCTTTCATTTATCATACTTTATTTATTATTTATAAGCCGCAACATGCTAGCCACAATAACGATTTATGTTGATGTTTCAAACTCCAAAACCGTCCGTCACGTCTTCGTACATTTCTTTATGTATTTATCACCTGAATATAACCAGGGCAATATCCTTAACCATGTTAATGTCATATTTGTTAAAACCGATTTTTAGCGTCTTCACCCAGTTTTTCACTCATTATTTGTTAAAAATTAACCATTTTCAAGTTAATTTTATTAAATTTAAATCAAATGTATACTTATAATATGGTGGCAAGTAGTATAAAAAATGTAGTTTTTTTTGACAAATGGGCATACGACCTAGTGTTTTAGCAAAATCTTATGACAGACAAATTAAGTTGTAGATTTTAGAGCAATATTATAATAGTGTGTGGGAAATAATTTAAGCTATATTGATTAAATTCTTATGTACAATTTATAAAATTGATTTGCAACAATATATTCATCTTAGTAACAAGATAATAGTAAATAAAGTTAAATATATCGATAGTAATGTGGTTTAACAAAAATATCAGTTAAAAGGTACTAACTCTATATATGTAGTTGTAAGTTTGTTATTTATTTGAGCTCTAACATTAAGTTTGTAACATAATTTTTTAAAGAATGTTAATCTTAGACTTTAAATATATCATTAATTACCAAGTGCATGTTTAACTGAAATGTGTAAGAATTTAACCCTCCAAAATATCATATGTAACCTATACGATGGGACTCCCTCTCCTCTCTTTCTATTATATCTTTAGGTACACACTACTATACATTATCAGAATGATTCTGATTACATAATAAGCATAATTAGAGTGTCGAAGTGTCCTCTAGGCGAAGCCCTTTGGGCACTCTAACAAGCGTTACGCTATGTTTGCATATTGAAAATGAATCTAATATATAGACAGGATAATGATAGATTTGGGATGAGATAGTCTTCATCCTCTCTATGGAGCAACTTGGATTATAGGAGCATCAAGAATTGCTATGATCAAGAGTTGGTACAACATTAGCCATTGTCATAACTAATGCCATGACCACTCTATTCTACAAGATGGATGATTCAAGCCCCTACTATTTCTTTATTTCTCATATAAAATTTAACAAAAATAACTTCATATCTTTATTTCACATATGAAATTTAACAAAAATAACTTCATTTCAATTGTACTATAAAAGTAATATGTGTAAAAAGCTTGTAAGATTATGCTATCATTGTCTTGTATAATTTTACAATTCTAGTTATGTGAAAATATAGGAAACTGAATGCTTATAAGTTCTTGATGTTTATTGTATTATAAAAGTAATGTGTAAATGTATCGTGGTTCTCGAAGATCTTACCACAACTATGTTATGTAATTAAGTAGATGGCATGCTTTTTCTAGTCAATAATTTTGGTGAATGAGTTCATTGTAAAAAAAACGCTATACTGAAGCTAGCGTAACATCTAAATAAATGATTGATAAAGATTCCTCGAGTGTATTAACACGCAAAGTCTTTTGAATTAGAGATGGCGTTCCACGGGGCCATTATTGAGTTTAATTCAATACGGGGCACCATAGGCCCTATATCCTTCAAGAGCCACAACAAATCATCACAAGTCATCATAAGCACACTACGTTTAAACATTGGAGCAACATAGTCCTTGTGTATTTCAAGAGCAGCCATAGATCATACTCTATTATTAAAGGGTGTTACAAATTGTAGGCTTTATGATAACATAATTAACGTATGGTGTATGACTTGTCATAGCTATAATCGTTGAAATTCAATATGCTCGCAGACCCTAAATTTTTGAACTAACATAACTTTACAACGAGATCTTCAACGCTAGAGACTTTTTTTTTGAAAACACATATTTAGGAAAATAGCTATGGAACCTACATCACATCAAACGTAACACATAACAAGGTTGTATTTTAATTAACAATAGAAAAGGTAGCCTATTAAGCCTATTTTTTTTAATTTCAATAACGGACGGTGTTTGCATTTAATAATCATCATCTCAAAGCCATGCCTACGTTGTGCCTCCCTTTCGAATGCTCCATTTGATCTGACCTATATTTATGTATAGAATTAGATATATATTCTCCAATAATCTATTAGATGTTCATTAGTTTGATTAGGCAACAAGGTCTTAAGGTTTCTAATAACCAAAAAAGATTATATCCTACCAATTATTACAATACTAATACATTATATACTCGAGTTAACTAAATGTATTTGAGATTTTCTTAAACAAATCTAAGAGACCTCAATATCGAAAAAAAAAAGTTTCAACCCTCGATTTATTTCCAAACAATTCATAGTAAAATATCATTTAAATGTCCAATGTTATACATCTTACTTAATTAATACCCACAATAAATAATGTATAGGTATATATTGATGATGTTGTACTTGTGGCAGTTATAGGCGTACTAATTTGAAAATAGTGCGGTTGAAGTTTGTTGTTTATAAGTAAGCTCTCGTGTAATAATTAGTGCCACATGTTTAAAAGTAGCACCCTTAGTTACTATATAGGGTGGGGGCGTCACATTTAGTGCTAAAATGTGATTAACTTATGCTACACAAGACTTCATGTTCTTTAAGTTTAGTAAATCTCACTTATTACCCCTCATTATGACCAATTAACATTTAGGCTCCCCCATTTACTTGCTAAAAGCCAAATAACCCTTTTTGGTCCTACAGAAGTTAATCAAGTGATATCCAACCCTTTGTAATAAGAGGATCACTTTGTCCTTATGGAACATGCTTCTAAATTTCTTCATGCACATTGCATGATGTAATATGATAACATGTTTTGATAGTTGACAAATAAAAAACTTAAATCGCATGAGAAAACCTGAAATCGAAAATATTTAGAACGTGCATGCTGGTATGAGACTAAATGATAATTTTTAAAATTTCCTTGAGTTTGGGACAAGTATGGTATAAGTAATACCTATCTGATTATCTGAACTTCTTACTTGCAATAAAACTTAATATGTTAATATGCTATATAATATGAAAATAAAAATAGAATGATATTATGTTAGAAACGTTATAAAATTAAAACTATTTAAATTATAGAATATTAGAAGTATAGTTGAGTATTTGATGTTTCAAGTTAGGTTTCCTGGTTAATTTATTTTTGGTTTCAGGTAACAAGCATTCTAGGGATAATGTTTAAACATCTAAAATCATGAACGGGCATACGTGATACCTTTAGATATGCTTGAGAACACAACGAGATAAATATAATAAGCAAATTTTATAATGAGCATGAAGCAACTACTCATTGACATCCCTACGTGTTATACCAATAAACCTTATTTTTTTAATGACATGATTTTTTTTCCTAGGCTAAATGCATCCCACCCCCTTCAATTTTCAAGTATTTCATCTTGTTTCTATCATAATTAAAAAATCAATTTTTCTTTACTGTAAAAAAAGTGAATATATTTATTTGACAGCTTAGAACAGCGTGGCACAAATAAAAATCAAGATAAATGGGACGTTTAATATGAAATATTTCTTAAACTTCCTGAAGTGGCTAATAAAATGAAGTGATTGACATTTTATAAATAAATACAAACTTTTAACCCTCGCATCTTCCATTCACATATCGTTTTTCTTTTAACAAATGACTGATTATTCATGATATTTGCCTAGGGAAGTTTAAATTAAACTAGTTTTATTGTAAGCATTTCAAATATCTTATCACGACTCTATTAGGTTATCTTATGATTGTTTCACATGCTTTATCTTCCCTTCTTTCCCCACCTATTTGTTTTGAAAGCAAAATTGAAAATACTTCTCTCATGTGCATTTGATAATGGATTTCTCACAATAATACACAAATTATAAGAAGGTTGAATATTTTTATAAAATTGATATAAATAAATTATATTTTTAAAAAGAATTGTATTAAAAACGTATAATTATTTTGCTAAAATAACTGTTAAAATAATATTAATAATAACAATAACAATAATAATAATAATAATAATAATAATAATAATAATAATTAAATATTATTATTATTATATAAATAATAATAGGATTTTGATAAATTTTTGTATCATAACTAAATAACTGAAACTTTAATAATAAAATATTATTTTACTTGTTATAACGTGTACAATGTCACCGATAAAAGCACGTATAAGAATGTTAACACTAGCCGTTCACAGAAAAAAAAAACAAGAAAATAAAAAGGGATGTTAATGCTGAAAATGTCAAATAAATATCACATAAGCTAAAAATACAAATTTTAAACAGTTAAGAAATTAAATTACTTATATTATCACTTTAATATGGTTTGTTATCTTTAAGGGTGGTGGAAGTGGACTTGATGTTGATGGATGCTAGCTTTTGAGCTAAGTGTTAAACCATCGATTAAAAATACCATTTTCTCGATTCAGTAGATGCAAGCTCCCGAAAACAAGACCCCGATATCATATCCTAGCCCCGATTCCACCCAATGGCGGAGCTTAAACTACGTCTTAGGCGGGCGGGGGCGAATGTAAATTATTTTAGGGGGGCGAGTGTTATATTTATTTAAAAATTTTCCATTACCAGACAAGAAATTACACTGCTGAACCGAAAATTAACACTACTGACAGAAAAAAAAGGGGGGCATGAAGCTTCAATAGTGATTCCACCATCGAGTAACGAAAATATAACCATTATATCATTATATATTTTTTCTTTACTAATTTATCATGTATACAAACGCGACTATACACTCATTTTCCACAACTAAACTTACTTTCACAAGATAAACCACGGATCCATTTCAAGTTCCCCCACCTATTTCATACGCTTCGTCAAGTGACGATGAAGAACTTGAATCTAGATCTACCGTTGTAGCTACTTTTGAATCGTCATATCTAAATACCGCAAGAACCTATGTGCATTGAGATTATAAAGGCGCACATGAGAGACTTGTTCGTGATTGCTTTACGGATGGAAATGGATCCATAATTGGCTTGTTTAGGAGAAAGTTTAGAATGAATAAAATGTTTTTCTTTTCATTAGTACGTTAGTGATTTGAAGTGGAATTTGAATTACTTTCAAGTTCAATACAAAACAATACTTGAGGTAGGACGATTGTTTTTCACCACTACAAAATTAAGTGTTAGCAATACTTGAATGTTCTTTTTCGAAGGAATGGCCTTGAAGTGTCCATTGGTGGTTAATAATGAAAATGAATATGAATATGGTTTTTACCTTAAAGATGACATATGTTCTAATTTGACAACTATTATGAAATCAAATTCGTGGTCACACGATGATAAATAAAAAGCAAATTAAGAGGGCACAAAAAGTGGCAAGCAGCAGGAAAGGACGTTAAATAATCTTTTGGGGTCCTAAGAAGTAAATGGCTAATGCTTCAATACCTTTTAATGCAAACACACCCAAATAGAACTATAAAATCATGTACGTTTGTATCAACATGATTCTGGAGTATGAAGGGGAGGCGATATCATTCCGAACACTTGAAGGATCCTCCAAACGAGGAAAAAGTAGGTGTAGACGTTATTTTAGAACTATGATCTCCGGCGCCCTTAACGACAACCTTTGAACAAAACTACTGGGACATATCGCTCAAAGCTATGTCCAATTGTCCATCATATAGATTAGTAGTTTTTTATATATATTATTTTTATCTTTATTTAAAAAAAATATAGTATTTTTTACAATTTTAATGAAACTATTTAGTTTTGAATTTGAATTTAATTAAAAAGATATTTAACAATTCAGAAGATTTTAGGAAAACCGTTTATTTGTTTCAGAAAAACTAAAAGATTTTAAAACATTTTGATGTGATGCTTATGTAATTTTAACATATTTTAAGGAACGAGAACCACTCCATTCAAAATTTAGTATAACTGGATTTAAATGAGTATGTTCTCAAATAAGAAGTTAAATTATATTTAGAGTTAATTACATAGATAGTCCCTGGGTTTATGAAAAATAACAAGTTTGAGTTCTAAACAAAAAAGATAACACGTTTGAGTTTTGCAGTTTTAAATTTGTAACGAGTTTGTGTATTAACACTTTTAAGAGACTAATTATGTAACCTATGTAACTCAAGTGAGGGCTACTTTTGTTAATTTTCCTGACAGCTTCAAGGGCATTTTAATCATTACATATTTAAGAGATTAATTATGTAACTTAAGTGAGGGCTACTTTTGTAATTTACTTAAATATTATATATGTTAGAGTTAATCTCGATTTCGGTCCATGTGTTTTGTAGATTGTCCCCACTTGAGTACCAATGTTTATTTTATCTCTATTATTGGCCTAAGTTTTCAAAATTGTTTTTGTTTCAATCTATTTACTAACGTTGTAAACATTTTCTGTTAGATAAGTATTGTGTGCATGTTAAATGACCAAAATACCCTTAACCTTACTTCATACCCACTTCATACACCATGAAAAACACACAAACTTAGAGAGAGAAAAAACTTTAGAGAGAGATAGAGAGAGAAAGAGATGGGGCTGGTGGCGGCGCCCACATTCCTTCCGCCGACGGTGGTAGGCAAAAGAGGGTGGTGATGCAACGGTGAGTGGCGGCGATGGCGCACGAGGGGGTTTCCAGCAAGGAAGATGATTAATTGATTCCTCTATTTTTCAAGGTTTTTCCGACGTCGGCACCGGATATTCGATTTGGCTTAACAAATCAATCGTCGTAATGTTCGTCTCCTTCGCTGGAGAAGATACTTCCGCTTTTCCTGTAAGAAAATCAAGTGAAAATTATCAGATCACCGGAGTTCATAAGCGATTTAGATTCAAAATCTTCAAAAATCTGAAAAATCTTAGAAACCGAATCGAAATCGTGTAAAATCTGAGTCCAATGGTGGTGGTGGTTTTCTCCAACTCGTGGTGACTCGACCTCAGAGGTTTTCGGGCAAGGTTCCTGCAAACCTCCGGTAACCCTAATTCGACGGGGGTACAATGGTGGTGTTATCCAAACCCTAACCTACACCACCTCTACTCGCCACCACACATCCACCACAACGCATTAACTGTCGCCACTGCACCTCTGTCGTACTACCACTGTCACAATCACACCTACGCCACATCACAACTACCACCGCCACTACACCTCTACCACACCACCAATGTCGCAACACAGCTACTGTCACCACCCGCCCCTGTGCAACCACAAACTACTACCACCACGAGTTCACCACCTCTACCACGCCGACCACCACCAAAACCACCTACAATCGCCTTTATAATTTACCCTAAAATTAGATCTGAAAACTTCAACGTCTCCTAAAATCAGATTTGATGGTGGTGGTTTGATTTTAAAAAATAGGAAACATAAAGTTTGTAATAACCATTTCAGCCCTAAGGGTATTTTTGTCTTTTTAGAAAAATCTAACGGAAAATGTCAACACTACTAGTAAGAAGGACGGAAACAGAAATGATTTTGAAAACTCAGGCTAATAATAGAGACAAAACAAACGTTGATACTTAAGTAGAGACAATCTACAAAACAAAGGGACCAAAACCGAGATTAACTTAATATGTTATTATATGTATACATAAAATCTAAATTCTAATACCCCACTCAAATTCAAACACCCACTTACCACCATGGCCATTACCAATGCCGGCTGCCACTAGCGTCGGCCGCCACCAACGTCGGTGTCACACCCCCGCTAAAGCGGAAACACGAGGATGTAACGAGACGGGATCGCCATAACACATGGTATACGATAGAGAAGCAATATAAATATGATGACAAGCGTGTCATGACGACACCCGAGCACAAATGGAGACTTGTGTCGCGTTTAGTCAATATTCATGACAACATACCCATAAGCATAACATATAAACGATCACATAAACAATTAGTATGACATCGTTTAATTTCCCACAACCCGGGAACAAGTGTCAAAACATGCAAAGTATGAATCAGACTACAACAATGATTACAATTGTAAGTTTGT
>BJCM01068171.1:0-20637 GCA_018326385.1 Flaveria bidentis
TATATATATATAAAAGGATGACATCTCGTTTTACTTTTTAAGGACAAGTTTGCCATTTCTTTTCGCTGGAAATTTCATTCCATCGTACAAAACCACAAAAAAATATTATTTTCCCAAAATGATGTTAACTTCACAATACCATCACCAACTACCCTTTGTACAATTATTCCAAAACTGATATCAACCTTCTTTTCCCCCCTTTCTGGTAGCAAAATAGTTGTACCGTACAACTGATAAACCAAAAAAAGGAGTATTGTTATTAAATAAAAAGTTAATTTTAATTTTATTTAACAAAATAATTATATTTCTTCAAAATTAAAATATTAATTTACTTTTAAAATTTTCATAAATTCTTTCAATTTGAGTTTAAAAGTTTTATAATTTTAGATATAACTTAAAACAACTAATAAAATTTTAAACCGAAATTAAAACAAATTATAATTTTTTTGAAGTTAACTTATATTTAACCTTTTGAATAAAAGAAATGATTATTTTTAATTTTTATCATCACAACCGAACTTAACTTAAAAACAAAATATTCCACTATCGTCCTGGTCAATCAATTTCGAGAAGAAAACCGCTTAAACAACTTGTACGTGACGCATCAACACTTGTACCGTGCCTTCCTTCACGGTTCACGTTAGACTGCACCGGCGCAAGATAGAAAACAAAGAGTAAGAAGAACGTAAAGCAAACCTGCTCGCTGTGACCTTGAGGGAAGTAGACGACGTGAGTTCCGGCAGCCGGTAAGTTCACCAGAGGTCCGGCACACGCTTGCCATAGCTCCGGATTAATCTGACGATTCTTCTCAACACCTATCACACAATCACAAAACCTAAATACACCGATTACACATCTAATCGATCAGAGAGATATTCACACATTTGATTGAATAACCGAACAACATATTAACAATCAAAATCCGATCAATTCGTAGAAAATTCGTAGTTTAATCATCGGAAAACAACTCAATCATCCACAAAACAGAAGAAGATAACTCGATAACTCGATAAGCTCACCGTCAACCGGATTCACCGTCGTCAAATTAGATCCCGAACTGTTCGCGGATACCTTCATTCTGTTCACCGCACTTCAAATCACCGACCGACGTTGCGTTACTCACCACCACCGGAGACTCATCGGAGCTTTTTCTACAAATCAGATCGGAGTGTTGATATTCACCGTTGTTTGGGGAAAACGCCTGAAACTTGACACCGGCGGAAGTCGCCGGAAAAGGTGAAAGTAATAATATTATTGCCGGAACAAGTTGCCGGAAAAGGCGGAAGGAGACAATAAGGAGACCGGAGACACTTTATTAAAGGAGAGGTTGCTGAGTATTGCAGAGACCAAATGCAGCACCTTTCTTCTTTCTCTCTCTAAAAGCGTGTGTATGTATATGTATATGTCTATGTGTATAACTGTATATCTGAATCTCTCTCTCTCTCTCTCTCTCTCTCTCTCTAAAAGGATATGTATATGTGTGTATGTATATGAATGTGTGTGTATGAATGATGAATGATGAATGATGAATGATGAATGATGAATCTGTATCTTTCTCTCTCTTCTGTGTCTGAAAGCAATCTTTTCTCTCTCTACACACTCACCCATGAAAGGGGGTGCTATCAAGGTTGACCGGACGAGGGGAGTTTGGTAATTTCACTTGTTTGTGAATTTCAATATTTAATCATGTTTTGATCATATATCGTTCGCTTTATTAATGGTTGATAGTTTAGTGTTACCGAAATCTAATTACGATTCGTGTGGATTTTGTTTGATTGTTTGTTTATTCTTGAGTATATATGCTAATATTTTTTTTCTATACTATTAAGAGGGAAAAAAAAGAAAATTATGCATATTTTTTATTTGTAATCTTTTTATGATTGTATAGACTTGGTACGGATAATGGAAAGACCAACTTAGACGAAATGACTAAAAGTCGAACATCTGGAACGGGTATTGAGTGGCGTACAAACACAATTTTACGATTAATCACTTTGGAGTTTATTGTTTTAATGGATTAATAATCATGTCACATTATATTACACACACATATTTGGAAGGCACTCATGCCACACCACCCAATTTAAAAGTAGCCATTGAGATGGGAGATTTGACCGCAACTGTTGGATTTTGGAAGCAGCTCACGATGAAAACACGCGGCAAAACACATGCAATGAGAACAAGTTGCGAGACCGGCCGTTGGGTGCCACGGCGAGGCATGCACGGAGGCCTGGCGTGGAAGCCCCTCCCCCCATGTGACGCATGTGTTCGTGTATGTGTAAATATTTTTGTAATTACATAGAGATATATGTCTAGTGAACAAAACTTTTGAAACAAGACACAATGTTAAGTTAATTTTTCAATTATATTTTGTTCAATACAGTACGAAACTAAAAATAAAAGATATGTTTTACACATGCTAAATATGTTAACCAACAGTTAGAACTTTTCGTCATAATTCTCGTTTTTAAGTAGAAATCAAGTTTCATTAACCTATTTAATTTGTTTTCTTCTCGTAGTTTGCTTCTTTTGTGACTACGTTTGAACAAGAAGATTATGTTTTCATGCATTTTTATCTTTATGTATCACAATCATACCGTTAAAAGAATAAAATATACAAGATAGAATGTCATAGGATTTCTTAAATGTTAAAGTGAGTAGCTTTATACTTTTTATTAATAACATATTTATATTTTCTTTTGTTTATTGAACTTTAATAAAGTGTGTTGTGTTAATAAATTTAAAACGATTATTATCAATCGTGTCTTCTTTCATGATCATCATTTGGGATATTAAATTTTTTTGAAACTAGTAAAAGGATTTACTTTTAAAATCCCTGAGATGAATGCTAATATACAATTGCCGAAATCAAACTATAAATTTCAAAATACACGTTGTAAAACGTTGGTTCACATGCTAGTTTACTTAATACGAGAGTGAAAATTTGTGTACGGCGTCGCGACTTATTGTTATATATATATACATGGTTAATTAAAAGTAATAATAATATATTGGCATTTATGTATCTGTTTTGTTGTATTGTTTTAAATCAAATCTAATACAACAAATTTAAAAAATATATACATATACGTTCACGTCTTTGTTTGTGTGAATAAAGTGATTTTCAACCAATTGTATTAACATGATGCATGTATATGTTTGTGCATATTTACTCTCTTGTATATATGTAGAGATATATGTGTAGGTATAACACAACCTTTTAAATCTAACATTTTTTTATGTTAATTCTTTAAAAAATATTTTGTTTCTACATAGAGTAACTAAAATGCTTGTAATATGAAGGGTTTTTTTTTATACAAACGTTAATTGTGTTAACATACTCTTGAATATTTTTTCATCGTATTTCTTGTTTTTAAGTTTTTAAGAAGAAAATCAAGATCATTGATGTATTTTGTGTCCTTTTCGTAATTACTTCCTTTATGTCTAAATTTGAACAAGAAGATTATGTTATCAAAGTATTTTTCTTGTTATCTATCACAATCATATTCTTAAAAGAATAATTATATAAAAAATGATATAGGATTTCTTAAACATTGAAGCGGGTTGTTTTATACTTTTATCAATAACATATTTCTATTTGTTTTCTATTGTTGTAGAAACTAAAATTATTGAACTTTAATAAAGTGTGTTGTCGTTAATAAATCTAAAATGATCAATGTTCCTTTTTCATTCCGTTTTTATGATGTCTTCTTTCTGAATCATCATTTGGGATATATTTTAACTTATTTATAAACAGTAAATTTGATTTAGTTAACATGCGAGTGAAAAGTCATGTATAGTTTGACAAGTATGTTAATATGAATATTTTGTGTTTAAAATAATTAAAAAAATATAAAGAGAGATGAAAAGAGAGATGAAAAGAGAGGGATTCACGTATAAACTAATTATTGTGAGTGTAATTTTGAAGTATGTTGTTTTTAAAATGTTTTTCACATGTTTCAACATATTTAACATATGGTTTAAAGCAAAAGTTTCACACGCCTAAAAAAGTAGCATTCCTTGCATCTAGAAAAGTAGTATTCCTTGCTACCTCGTATCCAAGACACCAGAGGCTATGCCCGTTTGTTAAAGAGGAAACGCGTTATGCTCACGCTAAACGAATCAAGGGGTGTACGTTGTGAGGTTCAAACCAGGGTTCTTCCCCCCACATTTGCATTATACTCTCCGCACCCATCTTGACCATCAGACTCATCAATGATTTGAAGACTGGATCGGACCGGGCGGTCCAACCGGGAATTGGAGGGGTGGCGGAACCGGTTCAGACCAGTTCGTTTTGGAGGGGTTGAACATGCCATTCATTCCGAATCGACGGTTGGACCGTGAACCGGACTGGATTTTGATTTTTTTCTTAATTTTTAATTTTTGTTTTTTGGATTTTTATGGGTAAAAACGATGGGATTTTATTGTAATCATAGAGTTATTTTGTTCTTAAATCCTATCCGATCACCGGACCAGAACGTTTGATTTAAAGTGCTATACTGTTTTGAAAACATTGCGCTACATGTATGGAAGCTTCACCATGTTTAATAATAAGCTTCACCTTGAAAGGTTTCAAATTTGCTACAAACACCATTAACATAAAAGCCTCCTCACAAACATCATTCTCCAATATTCAAAACCGCTTTTAGAAGTTTATTATTACAGGCCAAAAAAACCCCTCAACTTTCTTTATTTGATATTTTACACTTAAACATTTTGTAAAACTTTACAAAATATTACTTTGACCCCCTTAAGTTTTTAAAATTCCAAGTTTACCTCTGTAAAATATAAATTCAAGTCCATCATCGTTAGGATCTAATCAGATGTGACTCGGCTTAATTGCTTTTTTGACAAACGCCTACGTTTTGATGTAAATTTGGTTCAGATATTAGTTGAGTCAAATTTAAACGTTTCGACGTAAGTTTTGTTTGGAAACACGTCGGATTAAATATAATATTTTTGTTTACTCTACGTTTTGACGTAAACTTAATTTGAACACGAGTCAAATATAAATGTTTCAACATATGTTTTGTTTGGAGAAAAGTCGTGTCAAATATAATACGGTTTCATTCAACGGTATAAATTCGAGTCACTCTACATATTGGCGTAAATATAGTTCGAAAACGAATCGGGTCGATTGTAGTTTATACATTATCACACGACGTAAGGTGTCACGACAACATGCGACGGGTAAAAAATCTAGTTTCACTTGTACATAAACTTGCTTTTAGACAAATATTTATGTAAAACTATATTTAAATCTTGTAGAAATCTGGATGCCTTATAAATGTCATTTTCTAGAAAAGAATACATATAACAATAATATACAGAGTTCTTGATTTTGTGACATAAGATAAAAAGTAATGAACATGTAAAATACATATATGAGTTTAGAAAATTATATATATATTGATATTTTAAAAACAACCGTCATTTGTCAATTCCTATGTTTTTCACGAAAGTATTATTATTATTTGATGTGAACTATATAATTTTAGGAATATTCTTTTTCTATGTTGAAGAAATTTGTGTTTATAATAATATATGTTTTAAAAACAATTTATGGGTTGTCCTCTATTATTATGAAATCCTTTCATGGGTTTGATTCCAAACTAATCCACATGGGTAGTGGTGGCATTTCTGATAATTACTTCACTATCACATCCTTCTCTTTTTTATTTCTTTTTCTTTGTCATCCTTGTTATACGATCTTTAATTTATTAAAGTATAAAGTTTAAAATCTAATATGAGAATGTTTGAACTACTTTTTGCTTATCTTTAATAAATACATATGATGGCATACCTCATAAAAACAATGTAAATAAATATACGCACGAACCTAAAATAGCACCATATTAGAAAAGGGTCCTAAAATTTATTGGTTCTTTTTTATTCTCTATAGAATTGAATAGAACTATATTTTTATGAGTGATTCAAGGAATAATCATGGTTTTCTTTTAGAAAAGTACCTTTTAACTATAGTCGTTGAGTGTCTCTTTTTAATTATGATTATCGTCATGAAAACAGTCTACTTCCAACACACACCACCACCACTTATTCCTACTAAAACACTTGTCTTTATTTAACAGTTATAACGTTTTTCATATTTGCTTATCGTAAATTCAAAGTAAATTCTAAAAATTTTGACTATCACTGTCGAGCTCACGTGTTGATCCTATTGTTTTCTAGCTATATTCTTGAAATCTAGTTGGTTTTTAGCAAATTGTTTTTTTTTTCTTTAAACATATGCCATCTCACCATCGGGACCATTATTCTCACCATATGGATTTTGGTAAATTCATACATGTGTCACACTCTATCTCTTTCTATATATAAAAACTTTATATTACGTCTATCAAAATTTTCCTATAGTTTTTTTCTTTCCTTTTCATTCTCACGACGAGTGAATAAATATCAAACCTACTCACACCAAGTTACAAAAGACTTACTTTACTAATATGAAACACTTCTTTCAAGTATTTGTTTCGGTTTCAAAATTTAGTATAATGTTATGTTTAACATATATTATTGACGTATGATGAAATACTTAAAATGAGTTAACCAAGAAACTAATATAAGTAGAAAATTTCTAACATATTAAAAATAATTTTATTTAATAGGAAAGATAGACGGGAAATAAAATTAATTTTCATGAATTGTTGTTACATGCCAGTTAAAAGTTTTTTTATTAGATAGTATAGATGTGTATATTTAAATATATGTAAAAAATATTAAAAATATACTTTTAATGAATAGATAATTATATATGTTTTTGAAAAAATATACTTATATCAAACCTATGATGTAGAAACCACCTCTGAAAATCAAACATTCACTTCTAAACTTGTTCAAAATTTATATTTTACTCTTAAATTTGTCGTAAATTAAACTTTTATGCTTGGTGATAAAAAAAATTAATACACATCTCAAGTTGTTGGAAAGGTAAAAAAATTTTAACAGTAAATGTACGACCCTGCTTCGAAGGATATGTGTTATCTTAGTCGGGCCTAACTATCTGTTTCCCAGTCAGGACCGCACCCCCAACCCCACAGGAGAAAACTTATTGTGAGAAAACTTTTTGGCTCAACTTTGAGTATTTTGGTCAGAATGAGACTTAAACCCATGACATCTTTTTTATTTATATGTCATGAGTACCTCACCTTAAATAGTTGGGCTAAGGATCATAGGTAAATATTGATATCAGATTTGAGTATGGTTAATATTTTTAACGTTCAATTATAATTTCGTTTATAAATAAATATATTTTTCTTGAGTGGCTATTATATAAGGTTATGTGCACACCTTCCACGCGTGTGGTGTAGAGGTGATTGCAATGTTTTCAGAACCGGATTGGACGTCGAACCGGGCGTCTTACTGGTTTGGTGGTTGGATCAGATTTAACTATATTTTAATTATATTTATATATGTAATTAAATATAAGTAATTTATATATGATTTTTATATATATTTTATAGTTATATATAAAACTTAACTATATTTGTATATCCGACATACTAATTTATAGTTTAACACCCCGTTTTTACCCAATTAAATCAAAAAATAAATAAATAAAACCAAAACCGGTTCGAACCGGTCCGGTTTCTCGGTTCGACCCGGCCGGTTCGACCACTAAAAAACGAATCACACCAGACCGGACCGGACACGACACCGATTCCCGGTCGAACCGGTCGGACTGGCCGGGTCCGATCCGGTAAAAAAACACTAGGTGATTGAATTGGCATATAATTCACGCGTGGGACTCCACGCTGGCTCACCACGGTCCATACTAGAGGCTTGTGATGTGTGTTGGCGAACATTTGATATGAAATTTCACACTAAGTTTTAATAAAAAAAATCATCTTTATACTAACTATACACATAAAATGTAAATGTATCTAGTTTAGCTTTAAAGAAGAACCAAATATCAAATTATGAACATAATAGCTCCCCATGTTAAACCGTAATCATTAGTTAACCGATCAATTAAGTTTGAATTTGTGAATATCAAGATTAATTAAAAAAAATAACAAGTTAAACTAATCAAATAAGAAAATAAAGAAAAAAATACATAATCAATTAAACATACCACTTGAAATTCGACTAACTTAGCATAACAATAAAAAACCTAACACAAACTTGAAGTGAGAGCATTTATTTACAAATGATATACGAAAGTAGCCTAAACCCCATAAATGATATCTAGACATATAACCTTTTCAAAAAGCTTGACTGATAACACATAATAGACACCTAAAATCATACCATGAAAAATAGTTGATACAATTATGTCAATGTGAATAGATTAACAAAACTCGTGTTATGGTTATCTAAGTTCACAAATCTTTGGAAAATTATCACGATAAACACATTTGCGTAAAATAGACAAAATTGTAATTATCTCGATTCATGAACATCAAACCAAGATTACAATATAATCAGTAATAAGAGAGATTCATGACGTACACCATAGTTTTCTCACATTAATCAAATTTACTATGCATTCAGCATTCATTCACCACCATTCCTAGTAAAATGTCACAAATTACACACAAAAAATGCAATCATATACGTAAGAGTGGTAAAACATAATATTTTCCAACATAACATACTTATAACACCCACAATATCGAACATTTCAATATACTAGAACAAACGCATATAACCATTGAAGAATAGTCAAGTTTTATCATGACATCAACATAAACGACATCAAAAATCATGCATAAGTTGTTAAAACCCGCTAAGTTTTATTGAATCCTAGTGATAATATGAGTTTATCCTAGGAGTGTTAAAAATATACGAATCCAAAATCGAATTCGATATATCCGAAAATCCGAAATTTCGGATTCGAATATGGATAGTAATTTTGAGATTTTTGTATATCCAACTTATCTGAAATATTTTTATGAAATTGTTAAATAATCAATATAAATGATATATTTCAGTTATTTTTATAAAAACTTTGGATATAAAAAATATTATTTAGAAATACATGTTAAGTTTTTTAATTTTAAATAATGCATTCGGATACCCAAATCCAAATCCGAAATTTCAGATACGGATTCAGATACAAATTTGCGGATTTTCGAATATCCGAATTTAAACATCCCAAGTTTAGCCTATACGACTTACACAAAAACAAACCCAAATTCAAGAACATAAAAAAAACTTACATGAAAAGTACATCTAATGATCTAATCCTACTTTTTTAAGCTAATCTACTTTACGCCTTAAGGCCTTGAGGCATACTCCCACACCCAGGTGTAAGAGTTGATGTGTCATTAGGGCGTGAAACACAACTCCCTCTAGGTGTTAAGGGGTGTGAATGAGGGGAGCGTGAACAAATTGACGAGTGTGAGAGGGAATGAGATGGGGGTGTGTGATTATAAATTTTATATTAAATTGAGAAAAAAATAAACGACATGAGGTAATAGCATTCGTCGGTGGCGAGTGGAGTAAAAGGCGATGAGATGAGCGATGTAATGTCTATGTGAAATGAAATGACACATAAGAGTATACCAAAATGCCTAAATGATATTTAAACACAACCTTAAATGTTAAATTAAATTATATAATCTTTTTTCTAAAATCTCACTATAAGATATTATTTACCCCGCTTTTAGTGATCATTTATTCTTTCTTTTATGACCAAGGCGGTTTCCACGCAAGATAGGAGAAACTTCAATGATCGGAGGTGTTTACTAATCACCATTAATTCATCAATAATGCTAAAAGTAGCTCTTAGCATGTAGATGATTAAATATTAGTCTAGGTATAAAATATGTCTCTTTAATGTATGCATCTTACAAAATACTTTATTAATTACCGTCTTACAAAATACTTTATAAATTACCACGCCGAATGAGATAAACCTCCTAAGAAAAATGATTGTCCCCGGCAAAATATACACGTTTAATATATCAATCAAAACTTAAAACTTATGATTCAAATATTAGAGAATGTAAGTATGATGAGTTAATTTTAATTTAATTCCTAAGTTTTGATAAAATAATTATTTTTTTATAAAAGATTATAAACATCAACTTACCTTTAAAAATTTTGTAAGCTGTTTCAATGTTAGTCTAAAATTTTTATTATATTAGATCAAGTTGAAACAACAAATAAGTACTCATGCAAATTATGCTATACTAGCTAATAAGAAATGAAATTCTTTTAAATTTTAGTGTAATTTTATTCATATATTTACACAAGAGAGTATATACGTTACGTAGACTAGAATAAACAAAGTAACATTTTATTTAATGGCAAAAATAACAAAGTCTATATTGGTTTAGCGCAACTAAAGATATGTGTTATGATCGTGGACGAAGCCCATGTGACATTATGTTGGTGGTTTCAAGTTCAACCAAGGCAAGGGTGCAAGGTTGTGACCACACTCGAGTTTCAAGAGCCACACCCCACTCACGCCCAAAATGGGCAGCGTTCATGCCCCACCCTTGCCACATCTCTCATGACCACTTCTTCACATGAGCAGAACACATAGCCTAATCATACGCACATTTAATTTTTATATATTTAAATAAGAGGGTGTATATGTTACGTATAATAGCAAAGCAAAATGTGTTCTATTTAATTACAAAATTAAATATGGTTCTAATTCTTTTAAATTGTTTATTCTTCAAACCTAGGGTACTTACAAATCGGGAGTAACTTTGTTTTGTTCCATTGGGTGAAAGTTCCACAGGATCGAGCGAAACTTTTTAAGTCTTGGTCAAAAAGTTTCAGAAAAAATTATGGAACAAGATTGAGGACAAAAATTGGGACAAAACTATTAAGTCTGAAAGTTTCAGACCAAGTAATAGGATGAAAATTATAAATGTTTGAGCGGAAGTTTGGGGTAAAACTTTATGAGTATTGACGTAGTTCACATGTGAACCTTTGTACATATTAAATTGAGAAAAAAGTGAACGACCAGGAGATGAGAGCATTTTCATTTGGGGTTATAGGACATACTTGATTAAAAGTTGAATTTTTAGTTTTTATGAAAGTATATGGTCATATGAAATATTTTCCTTAAATTAACAAGTATTTTGTGAACAATGATAACTACGAATAAGCATTAGTGATAACTAATGTAATGTACGAACGGTGTAAAAGAAAGTAAAGTACAAACATGATAGCTTAGGCTAACAAAAGTCATATAATGTATAGAATAGAACATATGTATGAAATGAAAGATATTAAGATATGAACACCAAAAAGATTGAATATTGTAGCTTCGACTAACAGGAAGATTGAACGTGCTAGGTTCGGCGTATTATAATGAAGAGAAGACAATCTTCTAGAAACACGGTAGCAATGACTAACGGAAAGGAATGAGGTCATGTTGTAACATGTTTTGTCCTTCTATGGGTAGAGAACCATATGAGAAAGTTCATGATGTGCTACGTTGTGGGTAGCGACAACGTTACAATTGCTAGCCCAACTTTTGTTAAGCTTGTAAGTACTGACATTATGTAATGTTGTGTTATGTTATGTTGTGGAAGTTATGTACTTATACACCATGTTAGATATGCTATGTATAGAGTGTTAAGGTATGATATGATAATGATATGTTACGTTTAATTATAAAATTTTGCTGAAGTTAAAGTTAATATGTTAATCTTGAAATTCAATCGACGTAGCTGAAGTTCAAGTGGCATGGAATGAAGATATAACCCTTGGTCCCTCGTACCACCAATATTGTTCACTTTGCCCACGGGGAACTTATAGATTTGCTTTTGGTTGCTCAGGTGAAAACTTCACATGGAGGTCACTTATCCTTGGATTGTTGACACCTGAGCACGCTTAACCATTAAGCTCTCCTGTCATCCACAACCAATATGCTCAAAACGTGTTGGTGATTTTAGATGCCAAACATTACTTATGAACCCAACATCTCTACTGTCCACGACCAGTATAAAATTTATGTAGGGTGTCATAGCAGGTCACCTTATCGCGAATATCTAGCATCCTGATGTTAGAAGTTTGTATTATGAGACAATTGTTTATGTTTTTAGTTTTGCATGGAAACGATGTGATATTTAAAGATAATCTGTTGTTTATTTATGAAATTTCAGTTTAAGAACTATTTATGAAATGTGTAAACCCTACCGTTAAAAAAAATGGTTTTGACGCGTTTCATGAGAACCAACCTAGCTTGAGCCATGGCATTCATACCAATAGCTTTGGCCCATAGAACCAAACAACTAGTGTATACTCTCTTTACAATATCCTACGTTTTTATAATGGAAAATGAATTCTTATAATGATATATTATTTTGTTTAGTCTTTAGAAAAAGATAGCGTGGTTGTGTCATGTACTTGCATTCATTTATGGAAAGAGTATATAATCTAAATAGTACATTAAAAGAATGGATTCTTCTCATTAGATTACATTCTCCATGTGCGTTTAATTATAAGGTGCAACTTGATACATCGTTGATAGACTCATTCTATTGTTGTTTATTAAAAATCAAGAATAGAGATGTACGTACCTAAAAGATATTGTTTTTAACTAGGGTCGTATTTTATTTCTATCTATATATTATTACTTTTGAGTACTTAGTATTCACAGCTCGTTCTTCATATATATGTGGGTCGGTGCCGTATATTATGGGGATGGTTGTAACTTGTAAGTGATTGTGAGTTAAAAATGTTAAAAAAAAATTTTATGGAGATTCTACCGTGTTTCTTCATATTTGGGGAACATTATGTAACCCTTATAAAATTTTTTAATATTTTCTAATGTGATTATGAGTAAATAAGAGAGAAAATGTAATGATAAAGATATGAAAAAGTATTGTTTAATTGAGAAGTAAAGAGAAAAATTAGTGATTTTTAGTGTAATTATAAGTATGTGAATGGGAGATGGATTGTAATTGGCTCTAATTAACATATATCTACATATCTTGATGCGATACAAATAGTATATTTTTTTATTACTTTTTCTATTAACTATAAATGTTTTATAATTTAGGTTTGCCCGCAAGCTTTTTCTTTTGTGTAATTTTTTTTTATAAATGATGAATATTATAGTTTTCATTTTTTTAAATAAATTCATCATAAAGTTATGTAGTTTGAATTTCGGCAACAAAGATATTGTTTTATAAGTATTAGAATAATTATCATATAACTCTGCAAACCTCAATTTGTTATTTTAATTACTCGCAAAACTTTTGTTATTTAGAGTTTGTTTATGGAGTTTCTTTCTTTTCTACTTTTCCAACTTCATCTAAACTTACAATATGAGAATTTTTAACCAGTCTTATTAGTCTTATTAACATTTTTACGTAAATTTTGATCAAATCACAAATGTAATAGTCATCAAATAACTTCATCATTTTTAAATTTTTGAATAAGTATCATATATCCCTTCAAATTCAACTAAACTTGCTAACATGCATCGGTCAGCTTATTATTTTTAAAACTTGAATTATCATTTTGTTGTTGTTTTTAGTATAGTCATAAAGTCTTCTTATCCCCTTAACTTGTTCTAAACTTGCAATATGGGGCAAAACTATTTTACGGTTTTTCTTTATATAAGTGATGAGAGTTATCCTTCTCATGTTATAAATTTCTGAATGTTCTGTTTTTGATGATCTTCTTTTTATTTACATCTTGACATTAATTTAATTTTAAAACGAGCATTACAAATTTTCCGTAACATCAACCGCCCATTTGATATGAGCGAGTTTAACTATATTAGTTATATAATAATTTGAAAATCTCTCCCAAATAAATATAGGCTTCACATCGGTCCATCATTACCATCCAACGTACAAATATGGTTGTTATCAAAAACATATCAATAGGTATACAAGAGTGACCTTATCACACATTGCTTAGTGATATCGGTGACTGTCTCTTATAAAAGTTCTTTTGATTCAAAATTTTAAAGTTTGATTTTAAATGGTATTTAGAAATAAAAAAATTGATAGTAGAAAAAGATTGTAGTAGAGTAGAGGCTACATTACCACATGGTGATTAATGGCATATATAATGTGTATAGAAATGCATAGTAAAATATAAAACCCCCCAACTTATTCAATGAATTAGATACTAGATATAACTATAAAAAGCTATCTCGTCTTGTAAAAGCTATAGTTATCAGTGTACATCAAATACAAAACATGATCCAACATAATGAAACCTTCAATAACAAGCTTTCAACATATCGTGGCTTGTATGCATTTAAGAAAGATTCCATTGTATTTATAGGGTACTATTGGGAACATATTTTATATAAATAATAATAACATGATTTACTTTCCGGTTGATTAATGTAATCTTCTCAATGTACGTAAATCACAACATATTTAAGCTTTTATCCAGTGATAATAATCTAAGTATTTATAATTGTTCTATTATATCATAATATGATGAGTAAGCAAGCATAAGAACTTTCCTTTTGTATATAATTGACCGTTAAAGTAAGGGTTGGTTCCACTAAAATGTAATTCAAAACCTATTGAATTGTATGTAATGATCATACTTATTTCTTTATTTTTAAAGGCCAACTAAGCCCGGTTACCTGTGGTACCTCATATGCCCGCGAGCATAGACAACGTTGGGTAGTCCAAACCCACTAACCATCAATTTCGAGAAAACCTACCACCCGAAGCCCCACTACGGTAAAACCCAGCCTACCAACAACAATTTGTTGTCGGTAGGACTCGAACTTACAACCTCCCCTAGAGAAAGCCACGAGACTACCACTCAACCAAATTATTTTTTGTTTACGTTGTGATAAAGTTGTCATGTTATGTTTAGCCGGCTATGATGATGATATGGCACTAGTATTTATCATCATTTTTATTTTTTTTCCATTAATTTTTCTTTACACAATTTAACAAAGACTGAAGATAATTATTCTGATAAGTATGACAATATAGCAATGCTAGACCACAACAACAACTAATGCCTAGTGTCCTAGTATCATAGGTGATTGTGTTTCTTAAATATAACATATCTCTAACATCTTTTACAATTACAAGTCGACTAGATGTTTTTTTAAGCGTTCGGAAAAGAAAAACTAAACCACTACAACTCCATACTCGATCCAACAATGCTTGTGACTCCACTTAACCACATTACCACACCTAATCTCTCATTAATTGTTACCTTGCGTCAGTGGTAAAAATCAGATATTAGTAATGTTATTAGCTTTTATGGAAGGTGAATAGTACACAACATAATCAGTGGTTGTCTTGTGGTTTTTTTTTCTCATGGTTTACTTTCTTTAACCATTGTGTTTTACGTTAAATAAGGCAACACACAAGCGTATTAACAATGATGTTTGAAAGGAGCGATTAGTATTTAACCCGTGTAAAATGGGAGTAACGGGTTAGTTTGATCTTGGGTTCGACATATTCGATTGGTTTATCAACTTTCTTTACTCTTTTTTCCTCTCTTTTTTCATTTTACACTACTCTAAGATAATATTTTATTTTAATTTTTTTTGATTCTTTGATTGTAATTATACTTTAAGTTAAGTTATTTTTTTTGAGTTTATATATTTTTTGATGATTTAATGTCTATGTTATTTTTTTTAAATCTTTAATTGCTTTGAATTTTTGAACTTCATTAAATTAATTTATCATTTAACTTTTAATTTATATTTTTCACAGCTCAATACCACGATCCCAACATATCATTTTACGATTTAACATGCCATAACATAGATCTCTGAATATGAGTCGAGAACAAAACGAGTGGTGTACAAAACGAGTGGTGTACAAAACGAGTGGTGTAATTTTCAACATGTGTGGATGAATTTCTTACATGAATTGACGGATATACCCAATAATTTATTTTTTTAATATTCTTTAACATTCCAGAAGTGCCCCTATCAAGCATGTATTCAAGAATTGGCCAATTGGGTCACTATATGTCCCATGGAAGGTCAGTATATTTGGAGTAATAGACCCCAATTGGGTCATCCTAATAATTCTATTTGTTTTTCTTTCAATATTATTTATAAATTCAATTTAATTGTATTTGCTTTGACATTTTACATTTTTTTTGTTCTCATGAGGAGTTTCCTTGAAACAAGATTTTGCTGAATTATTGTGCCAAGGACTATTTTTTTTAATAAACGATATAATGATTTTTTCTATATATTAATTTGGTATCCAGATATGTATTAGATGTTTTCTTATTAAAGATCGATGATTTAAATTTGACAATAGACTTACTAAATGAATTTAGAAATAGATCAAGACGTCAAAAAACATTTATAAATCAGTTATATATAAGATATAAATATATTACTTTGATTACGTCATACCGTGTAGATTAGGTTCATATGAAGGACTTGATCATTATTCCATAATGGAGTGATCATTATGACTAAATGATTATCTTTATGCATGATAGCATTGATTAAAGACTTAAAAACCATCTCAAATCTATTTTTGTAGGCAAAACTCATTACTAAATCAAATTATTATATTAAATCAACAAGCTGAGATGACTAGAAGTAGCAAAACCATTCTTTTTCTTTATCGTCTTGAATTAGTACACACGAAACAATGTTACAATGAGCAAGCACGAAAGATACACCTTAGGACACTTTCAAATAGAAAAATAGTTCGAACGTAGTAACTAGAAAAAAATATTTGAATCACCTTCTTCTAGGGGGATCATCTAGAAAGCGCCGCCACCTATGCCGCCAATGCCAAATTCCTACATCTTTACTAAATGTATCAAATGAACAAATCGAACATGACAATTTTATCGCCATGTGAACATAAATCCTAATTCCTTTTGAAATATCCTTATTCTTTGAACTTTCAATTTCTTGGATAAATTTTAATTTCAAATTCAAATTCTTGAAATTTCAATTATTCTGAAAGATTCCAAATCCTTAAAATAAGCTCCTTAAAACAAACCCCCTAGTTTTGACTACTAAAACCTCACATATTAAACGTACGCTTTCACGTGTTACATATGTTGTCTGTCATTATCTGATCATTAACTTGTCCAGTAAAATCATAACCAACAAAATATGCAGGTTGGGAGAAGTTGCGTAACGATTTCACCATCCACCTGCTATATTTGGTTTAAACATTCAGATCCATGTCATCAACTGTAACTAAAATTATGCTTACATTTATTTTATTGTATAATTTCTATTGCACAATAGTCTACTACGACATAACTTACAAGCATATACAACTATACAAGATGTCCAAACATTTATTCAAGTTAACATTGTTAGGTAACCACCGTCAAGTCTCCATCATTCTTTTGTTCAATATTACAACCAAAGAGTACTGGTCATAACCACTACTACGTCTCTCAAAACTGACCATGACTCGTGGACCATCGACACCTGACCCGACCCGGTCTGGCCCGGCTCGGACCTGGTTCTATGCATCTCTAATTACACTTGACACGTACATGCAAAATGATATTGGTTCGCCGACATTAAACAATTTGGATGGCCCATTAAAAGATTCTTTCTTGTGTTATTTATTGATTAAGTGTTACTTGCCTACTTTTATATAATTCTAATTGCATTTGAGACTTCAAAGTTTGTCACAATGACATATTTGAGCCTATGTGTTTGAAAGTTGTGATTGTTGTTACAGTTTGGAACCGTGAACTCGTATTTTCTAAGTCTACAACAATGTTTACCAACGTTCAATGAATAGCTAGAGAAGAAATGCGTTTAGTACATATCATGATATTACTAGACTATGGTTGTTATTGTTTAATACCTTTAGACCCTTTTGGTATATGTCACATTGTTATTAAAATCCCAAACACAATTTACGGTGTTAAAGGAATAATTATTTCTATCATGGTAAGGAAATGATCATATTTAATCTGTATTTAATAAAGCGGATCATGTTCGAGTTGACCTATTTGATAAACAAGTCGTATTCAAGTTGATCTATTTAATTAAATAGGTCGACCCGTTAACCTGTATACAACTCGTTTGACATATTTATTACAATCCAGTAAGTTGTTTAAGATGTTTATATTAGAGCGATTGTGTCATGATTTTAAAGGTGTTTGAATTGGGGCTGGTATTTTTAATACGACACGGGTAAACATTCGAGTCATGTTTGGATATGTCAATTTATCCCGTCAACCAAAAATCTATCAACCTGAAACGATTGAGACCCTAGGCGTGAAGGCTATACATAAATGCTATTATATGTATGTGTTTGTGTGCGCATATATAGATAACAAAAAAGATATATGAAAAATGCATGCATTTTTTTTATCTTGTTAGATATATAACTAAAAACTTTTTAACATAAAACATATATTATTATTTTCAATAAGATGATTGATTCAAGTTCAAATTAGATCCGTCTGAGTTTGTTCATGTACTTCTAACTTAATAAAATTTGATTCCAAATGATTATATGTACATACATAGACTTTTAAGATTTGTTTACACTAATGTAAAGGTAACAAATTAAAACCTCAAACTTGTTTATTATCCCACAAATAACCATATATATACATGAACAAACATGCCTTTCATGTATGGTTTTTAGATTATTCTCTTAGTATATAATACCTTCATTAATATGACAATAACTTGGTTTATAAAGGGACCTAAATGACATTTTTGTAGGGTAATCAATGATGAAAATGAAGAGCATCACATTCTCTTCTAGTGGAGCCACAAACTACAAGAAGATTGATCGGAAAGAAAGGAAACCACACAAACACAAAGAAGGTAGGGAGGGGATATCATATCACCATTATGGATTTGGCTTTAGCATGGAGGATAAGCCAAACAAAGCATTAAATGCAATAATACATTCCAGCTTTGATATGAATCTCTTAAAAATACGTCGTTTTATGTGTAATAAATTGACTTTACAATGCATTTTCAAAATAAACATAAGGTTATCCTAAAAAGATGGTCATGCTTATACATTTTTAGTAGAAAATGACATAGAGATGTGTTGATGATGAATGCATTATGTGCTTCATGCATATGTGTGTATACATAGACGTAAACACATATTTCATAAACTTTCAACCAAGAGATTAAAATATTTCTCTTTATATACTAAACTAATAATAACCTAAGAGGGTGTCAATCTATAAGAATATGACGTTGAATATCCATATCTCAAGTTCGAGATAGGCCCATCCTTGGCTCGAAATCAATTGAGTTTTGTTTGATAGTATGCAGGTTGCACTAGGGGTTTCCAACACGCAACAACCATGTTTACATCTTCACACGAATATCGTCTAATTACATATAAGCTAGAGCTTATTTGTTAAGTGGATAGAATATATTTAAAGTAACTTGATTAATTTGTCACTCTACTAAAAAATTTACTATTTAACAAACTATCTTGCACATTTAGAATTTATAGTTTTGAAAAAAACTTAAGAATAACTTATATTTTTTTTGAATTTATTGGATATGAAGACAACCCATTATGGATGCAAATAATACATTATAGTGGTGATCAAGACAACTCATGTTATAAGTAGGGTATCCTAAGTGCATTATGGCATTCCCTTGGTGGCATCTTATAAATTTATTGCCATTCATATATTATTGATTATGATCAATGATATCTAATTATTTTGCTTATAAATATTAATTTTGCATGTTAGAGTAATGACTAGTTTTTTATTGCAATTAAATTTTGTAACTACGAATAAATAATATATGAATTATATGATATGAAATCACTCAATGGAATTGTTAAAGTTAGATTACGATAAATGAGATAAAGTTATGTGTCTTGACACGATGAGTTATATTATGGACTGCAACTTATACACGTTAGTGGTATTAAAAGTATTGGATCCAACATAATTGTAGTCGAGAAATATAAAATCATATAAAAACACATATGTTTACCTTAGGGTTATAATTATTTTAAGAAAGTATTTAGATATTTTCTTGTTTTTAAATACTATTTTGAGAAGTATATTCCTCGAGTTTATTTTCCCTAAATCAAAACTTACATTTTTTTAATAAAAACAGATTTCTTGTTTTTCTCTAAAACAGAAACTGTCGCAAAGTGAGTGTAGGCAGCCGGTTATCATATACCTTTATTTGGGCTTTTAATTTTTTTTAAAGTTTAACTTTCATATAAAGATAATAATAAACATGTAATATTTAGTTTTAAATTCTAATTAGGGTTTATACACTAAACCGAAAAGCTAAACCAGAAGTGTTCGGTTCTCATTCTCATTCTAATTTTTATTTAAGTTTTTATTTATATTGTGACTCAAAGATGTGTGCTCCAATTCAATATCGTAATCGAATTATCCTTGTTCTAAACTTAAAGTGAGGCTTTAAGTTTGCATTCTCAGATATTAAATATGACGCAAATGTAGTTGGTTTGGAATCTACTTAACATCGAGACAAGTTACAAGTATATAATATATAAGGGGTTGTTTGATTACACTGACTCAGTAAGATCTGACTGAGTCAGAAGCTGACCGGTAAGATGTTCTGACTGGGTATACGTCTGACTGAAACTTGGTTGTTTGATTCGGTATCTGACTGACTCAAAAACCGTATCTACAAATCACCTTTAACCAAATCACCACTAAACATCTCATCTTCATCCATCTTCACCGCCTCTTCCACCTCCAGCATCACCGCCACCACCTCCAGCATCACCGCCACCACCTCCAGCA
>BJCM01068174.1:0-22061 GCA_018326385.1 Flaveria bidentis
TATATATATATATATATATATATTGCAACAGCAAAAGGAGGCTATATTTAATATTTCATAATTTCCATTACCAAATGCCACCACTAACTAAACCCTAATTAACGGATTAACTTAATTAACCACATTTCTCTCTAAACATGATCTTAGGGCTCAAATCCCACTCCAGCATTCATCACGTCTCACCAATTCCACCAACAAACCCGATTCAAAAACCACAAACAACCCTTAAACCATCACTCCAGTTTCCACCAAATCAAACACACACTCTACCACACTTACAACTCAAATCGAGAAGAACAAACCCTTACGGATTCAACGCATCATCTTCAAAAGAATCAAGCGTTAATGGCGGTGATGAAGAAGATCTGAAAGAAGGAGGCGGAGATGAACTTCCGAGAGTTGATTTGAGATGGAACGAGTTAGTATTGGATCCAGATCGTGATAATGTGGTGGCGGTGGGGTTAATGGGGGTGTTGGTATGGGCCAGTGTACGGGTTATGTGGCAGGTGTTTGTTGTGACGATGGCGATCTTGATTGCTGCTGTAAAGTATACTTTTGTAGGTGTTGTTCTGATCTTTGTTGTTATTATTCTCCTTTGACTTTTAGTTTTCTACATCGGTGAATTTGACTTTTTGTTATCTGATTTAAGGATCGTTGTTTTCTTTTGTTGGATTTTTATTGTCTTTAATTGATTTAAAGAAATGCAATGGAAATAGGTGAATTTAAACTATTCTCGTTTATGATCTTTAAACATGCATAGTTACTTGAATTGTATTAATTATCATAAGAAGAGTCTGAAGGGTCAATAAAATATAAGAAATCAAATCTGTAACAACTCCAAATGAAATCATACAATTGACAAGATTATGCTAGTACAATGTATCATGTAAGGGGTTAAGAGTCGTAAAATGAACATCCTAATGGCAATTATACACTTTCTAGTTTCAAACCAAATAATTATAAGTTTAAATTTTATAATATGCAAGTATGACTTTTAAAAATATAGCAGGTTTAAAATAAACTGTTTATTCTTCGGTTAAATTAAGGTTATGAAATTATAAAAATTTTCATGAAAATATTCGAAACCATCTTCTAAATAATATTTAGGGTGATATTGCAATATCAAATTTTACAACAAAAAGTAAACACTAAAACATTTTTTATCCCACATGTAGGCATGCCTTTTTCAAAATATATAAAAATTCAAGCCACCAAGTAAACATTAGGGTGGAAGGGGCGCACACGTCATGAGGCAACAACATGAATCGGCGGCAGTCCCCTTTCAAGCTGAATCGCATACGTTTACGGCACCCATTTGCGGTGTCTTCTCTTCAACAAATTCCTCATTAACGGCTAGTTTCACATGGCGTGGCGTGGTAACACCGCCACCACCAAATTTTTGTGGATAACGTAGTGTGTCATGATAATATTTAATTGGTGGATATGTGGTGTAGTGTGATGGATGTGAGGCCCCTCCACTCTTATTTTACAAACTTGATCTTCTTTGGTGCAAACACATCACTCCCCACCTATTTTACCAGATTAAACAAAATCAAAGTGTCAAATCAAGTAAATGACTCGTTCATAAGTTAAGGGTTCATGATTGCCACACTTATATGAGTCATCTTGATTCATCACATTTGCTATTACAAATTTGTTCTCTGAATATTCATCCTCGACATTTAATACACAACTTTTTTTATTTGATCCACTAATTTAATTCACCATTTTAGTTTAAACGGATCAAAATATATATTAGTCTTTGTTTTAGTTTCAAACGGGCTAATAGGTCAACATGTTTATACATTTAATTAAGCAAGTTAAGCATGTCAATTCGGACACATGACAAGCCAAAACTTGATTATTTTCTTGTCGTTGTGGTGTGGTGGTGTTTTTCCATCATGTAATGCCACATAGCCACCCCTGGCCTGTGTATAGTATTCTAGCTAGTAATATCAATATCAGTCCCCAATTCCCCATGCTCCCCCCATTCAAACTATTGTTCAACCTTCAATGTCATAGATGACACTTTTCAACCTCAGTATGGAGCATCAATGTCCTGTTCCAGTTATAACTCCAACTTCAATACTAAATACCATAAAGCACTTGAATTGTCTTCTAAAATTTAAAGAAAATGGATTCCAACAAAACAAACAAGTTTGACAACATTCTTGAATGTGGCTGATTCCATGTCATTCAATTAATTATATCTTTTTACATAAAAATGTTAGGTATTTCTGGAAAGCAAATCAAACACAAGGATGATAGCAGACAATGAGCAGAATTATATCATTTTACATCAGCATCTTGTTCTTGGTTACAATGCAATATGCATGTTACACATTTAGTGACTTGCTTGCTGACCATATATCTGTAAGAACTATACTCTAGTTGCATAGGATAAATTCTTCATCTATATTAATATTCTGATGAAAAATCAAAGCTATAAACTGTGGCGAATTGAATAAACCTGATTTCAGAAGTGTAATTGAATAGCCTATTTGAGGTTTTGAAGCATGTACAGCAGCACCCTTAAGGGATAAAGATATTCCACTAAAAGAATTCACAATTCCACTATAGACTCCATATAAGGTCCTGAAAACATAGCCCTCAGCCTCTCTGAGAAAGCACCAGCTTGGTCATTAGAGGTAATTGATGATACTATGGCCATAAGAACAATATTCCCATCATATTTAACATCTATTGCATAGACCTTCTGGAAAACATCTTTAAGTTTCTGTACCAGTGTTTTATAGAACGACTCATTAGGAGGGATCACGTTGATGATGACAGCACCATGACTATGAAGAAGTGATCTCATAGCCTGAAAAACAGACCTCCTAACTAATTCCAGTGGTGGAGCACTAACACCACTTCTAGCCTCACTTGAATCCAAATCAACCATAACTACATCAAACTTATCATTCAAAACATCAATCTTGATATCTGAATCATTTGTACCCCTAGAAGCCGTTTCAATCAGCTTTATAACATCCCCAACAATAAGTTGAATAGATTTCCCGTCATTTAAACTGAAATACTGTCTTGCAGCACACACAACAATCTCATCAGCCTCCACCCCAACAACTTCAAAACCAAGATTAGAGTTCAAGAAACTTAGCAAAGCACCACCACCAACTCCTAAACATAAAGCTCTAAGATCAAACCCTTGTTGAATTTGCGCGTCAAGAGGTGAAGCAATCGAGAACATACCAGATATCATTGGAGTCAGATATGGTTGAACCAATGTCCCTGTATCAACCCGAAACTCTACATTCGTCATTTCCCTTATACTTTGTAAACCTAACTCCAAACTACAAACACCATTAGAGAAAACAGGAACAAGAGGGACCTGAGATTGAATCAAATTAGGCATCCTTTTGAACTTCAACCTGCGTCTGAATTCTCTACTTTCTAATTCAACATCCTCAACAACGAATTCACCAACAATAGGGCCAACATATCTACCAACGATTACACGATGCAACACATCATCTTCATACATCAAGAAAATGGTGTTCGGCACACCGTTTCGAAAACACACTTTGGGATGCAAAGCAAGTACCAATCCCTTCAATTCACTTTCTATTTTCTCCTTATCCAACGGCTCACGAACCGGAGGACGAACATAATCTGATGGTTGTGGATTAGGGTCGATATTGTTACCTATAAGAATGAGGCGGGAGACATTTGATAAGTTGAACAAGAGCTGAAGATGACCGCATTCAGTGCAGAAGTTCCAGTCGGTCTCCCGGTGCTCCGGCACGATCATGGCGGCGATGATCGGAGAACCGTCGTCGGATTTTGCTACCGGAGAATCAAGAACGGCGATCCGGAGGAGTGGAGTGTGAAGGTAGCAGCGGTAGTTGACGGTGTTTGGGATTGTTAATGTGATGAATTGAGATGGAGTTAGGGTTTCAAATGTTGATAAATCGAACGCCATTTTTAGGGTTTTTGAAGAATGAGAATAGATCAACTCGGAAAAGAAGACTGTGTAGTAACAGGAGTTGCTTTGAAGAATCGGAGAACAGATTAGATATGATAATAGTAATAGGTTTTTGAAGATTAGAGCGTTTACAATCCGTTTCATAAAATAATATAAGTGTATTCTTTTATATTATATGATATGATATGGTTTTGAGCGGAAAACAAATTAACTATTACCATTTTGCTGTTGTGATTTATATGATCTCTTCTTTAAAAGTTAAGTCATGTAATATTTTTATGTAAATTTAATTTTCTATCATGATATTATTTAAAATTGCTTATTGAAACTTTTTTAACTTTTGAAAAAAAAAAAAGTTTAAAGGAGGTGAAATTGTGTTCGGATGAAGATGAAAATGCAGGAATGAGTAGTTTTTGAAACGTAACAAATTATAACTTCTTAAAACTTTTGAAAAGTTAAAATTAGTTGTAAATAAACAATCTCAAACATGACCTTAAAAGCAGAAACACACATTATAAACTATATACAGACATCAAAATTTAGCGGTAAGTTATAAATAACCGATGTGTTCTCTTGCGCTGCGTGCGTGAAAGCCGAAAGTTTGGGTTTTTTCCCATGTCTTACGTAATGTGACTTTGTCCGTTGTCGGTTTGGCTCATTGGGAATCACAAAAACGAATACCAAAACCCGCTCCGATACTACATATATCGACTATAATGATATTCGCTCATAACTGGTTTTGTTCGTCGGTTCGTTGCAATAACGCAACAATAACTGCACTATACAAAAAAAGCGCTCAATGTTAGATGCCAAAATAAAATTGTGAACAAAAAGCAAAAACACAAAACTCTGTTATAGCATCTCACTTACATCGTCAAATGTCAAATTACTAATGTTTGATATAAAAAACACAAAAAATAAACTATTTTGGTAACAAAGCAAAAAAGAGAACTTTATTGTAGCACACTACTTGTTTTTTAATAGGTATATGATTACATAAAATTCATTTTGCTTGTAAATTTTTGATGTGAAAGAGGTTTATATTGCTGTGGTTGTTATCTACTGTACATGAAAACAATTGGTATTGTCCTGTTGGGTTAGTTTAAAAGGTTGACTCACTTAAATTGGATCAAAATAATTTAACATAATTCTAAAACATATATAAGATCATTATAGGTTACCCCACTTACGTCTTATGAAATGTTTTATGATTAAGATGTCGCTTATAAAATATAATTCTATAGTAGATAACAAGTCATTATATTTTACATTTAAAATTTTATGACATGGTTTGGGGCTTATTCGAGGTTTAGAGTGAGTAACTTCATATTTGCAAACCGCTTGATTCCATTGGTATTTTAATGGCATTGTGGTGGTCGGCGACAAGGATGAGGGTGTCAGATTTTAGTCACATGGGAGGTTGGCGCTCAAAGAAGAACAAAACAAGAGATGTCTACATATTTATCAGGTTAGAACCCGTGTATTACATGTGTTGAATACATAAAATATAAAATAATTAATAATGAAAATATAATAATTATAAAACAATATGATTGAAATTGCATATAAGGAATAATAAAAGTAATAAAATAATAATTTTATTATTTTAAACTTTTATTGTTAAACCCTAATTGCATTTTTAATAAACATTACTGTTATCCCTAGAGTAATTTTTATCCGTTGAGCGACGACCATTCCACTCGGCACCGTCGGTTATTGCAAACAAACCGTTTAAAAAAATATCATTATTAAAATTTTTCTATTATAACTCCTGGTTTTAGTTTTTTATTTCTTAGTTTTATAGAAAAATTATTTAAAAAATCACTTATAAAAGCATCTCTTCTTAATTTATTGAAAAATAATTTTTAATCTCAAAAGAAATTAAATAATATTATAAGTATTTAAGGTAATTGTTTAATATGAGAGAGAAAAAAAATAAATTAGATGGTCTAGAATTATATCAAATAGTATTTTAAAACTTTTTTTTATTAAAATAGAAAGATTTTTTTAATATTAAAGATATTTTAATAGTTTTATAGAAAACATAATAGTTTTTTACACCTGTCAACGCAAAAGACATCCACATTACTGTTCCACAACCAGTCAGACTATTAGAAACTAAAACAAATCACAAAGAATTACCCATGTAAAATTTCAAATCCACAAGGTCTTAAAGCAAATATTCAAGATTTCAAAAGTATCCAATAAAAACGGGTCGGGCATATCATGAACCATGACCCCATGAATATCTGTCGTGTTGCTCGAAGCTTGAAAGAGGAGGGAAAACTTTCAATCGGGCGCCAAAACATGCAAACAACACAAGCGCAAATCAAGAAGACTACTGTTTCAGATCTCTGGTCACCCTCAGGTACGATTCTATGAATCAGACGTCGAGTTTCATCGAATTTGCACACCCTCCCTGTTGATGCTTGCATATTTTTTTGAAAATCGTGCTAGAACTATGTGATTCTAGGGTTTACGTATCGATTCACTCATGTACTAATCGATCAGGTACGAGTTATGTTGGATCTGGATACAGGATACAAGCGTTTTGTTTGTTATTATCAGTAGTTGAGATCTCATCTGGTTTTGGTTTGATTTTATTGTTTGATCTGCAATCTACATGGATGGAGCGATGGAGATACTGAGTTTGCTTTATGATGTGTTTATTGCTTAGAAGTTGATAGAATGTGTTTTTGTAGGTTAGATTTTGATGTTATATGTTATTACTAGTGGAGATCTCAACTAGTTTAGTTTGATTTTACTGTTTGATCTGCAATCTACGTGGAGATACAGAGTTTGCTTTATGATGTGTTTACTGCTTAGAAGGTGATAGAATGCGTGTTTATAGGTTAGATCTTGATGTTGATTTCTCATGGTTTTTGTTTTTATCCTACTTCTAGATGTACTTGTTCATGTAACTATGTAAGACACTATTATTAGAAGTTACACTATGATAATGGATGCATAATTTGTTAATCGAATTTTTTTAATTTGATATAGAATGCGGAATACAAAATTTGATTGGAAATAAAACAATCATACAAAATGATGCATAAATATTCATTGAGATTGTCTGATTGTTAACTTTTAGCGGAAATAGTAACATATGATGCTGTTTGTTTGTTTGTGATAATTGCATAATATGTTGGATCAATATAAGTTATATAACAATAAGAGTGGTCATATGTGGAGCTGTGTTTCACTGGGATGTCATTTTGCACAAACAATGGCTCCAAATGAATTGCATTATTTAAAAGTTGTTAGAAAGTACATACATGTATCAGAAAGTAAAAGGAACCTACTGCTCTGCTAAGCTCTTTCTTATGTAAATAGGCTAACTGATAAAAAATGGCTCTTTTTATGAGCATACGGGAATGAATTAATGATAATGTCAATCATGCATTTCTCTCTGCTAACTTACATATGTCATGGCGGTTTTCTTAAAGCATGGGCAGTTGAATGTAAAACCACTTGTTAGTTTCCGAGCTCTTTTCCTTGCAACAATTATTGAACTTGCAGCTTTATAGGTCACTTATTCGCCTTTGTTTTTTGCATGATTAACTTACTTGCTGGGAAGTGTAGTCTAGCCATCAGAGGTCTTGGCGCCCTGTTTATTCGATCAAATCCTCTAACACAAACAAATCCTGAAAATATTTCACCAGTACCATTCAACTTCAGTATATAGTAGATTAGTAGGACATTTTACAGGTATATTATCTTAGATAACTGTAGTTTTGGCTATACTCTCAACAAATGATGTTATGCTCATGGCAGAATAATTACAACATGAAAACCAGGATACACACATTTTCTTATTTGAAGTTTAGCATTTTAACTATTTCCTCTGGTTTGATTGCTCTAGTTTCTGCTGTTAATATTTCACAAACTTTTTTTTATAGCAGGCCATATCTTTTTCTACATTATAACTTACATGCATGATTCTTGACATGCATTGCTATTTGTTAACTCTAGTATATTGTTTTACACTAAGCATTAACAGTAATAAGGAAACTAGATGGCTGTTATGATAATGATCATGTTGTGCAATTACATTAGGAAGTTTCCTTAAGTTAATTATTTAGGATTACTATAGTTAGTTTTCATTTATCAGATTATTAGGTTTCTATTAAGAGGGGGCTGGAATATGGGATGTTCTATGTTTAATTTGATCGAGAAGTAAAGAAAATTATCGGGTCTTGGCCGTCTCAGGGAGAGCGATTTAACTCGCAAATGTTTACTCAGTTCAGCGACAAGCCATTATATTTTAGAGATTAAAGCAGCATTGTGTTGTTCTTTACAGATATAAGAGCACACACTATAGAAATCATCGGGTCAGTTTTTAATATTATTGAATGTTCAACACTTTTAAACAAGTTATCTCTTTTGTTGGTTCTGTTAATGGTGCTTTTACTGTTCCACATGTGCATGATTATAACAAAGTAAAAAATTCTTAATCATGATTCTTATTGTGCAAACATCCACTTTCAGCATGATTAAAAGTCTTGAATACTTAAATCTGTTTGAAAATTGTGTGATGCATACCTTTCCAAAAGCAGTATTGAATTCCCTCAGTAGTTAGCCCTAGCAAAAACCAAATCTTACTCTTAAAATTCAGCTTAAAGCACATGTAACTTTAGAAGAGATGCAGGTTTTAGTTCATGAGCTTGTACCTTTGAAAATTGTTGATACAGAAGTCCCAAAGTAAACTTTTTTTCTTGGCAAGTTCCAAATCCATTTCCTTGGAACATCAATTGGATTCAGGCTTGATGCATGATCTGCAAACATCTGCATAGAGTATATATGGATGGAATGTTACTATGAATTTATTGATCTGGATTTATATGTCTTTAGAGCATAGAATATGACCAAAAAGTAATTAGAAACTTATATATAATATTATAATTTCAGATTGATATTACCTCATTCACTTGGAAATATGTGCCATTGAGTGGAAAGCTTCCTCGCATTGCTGTTCTACATGGTATCTGTTATAAAAGTAATTAAAACTAGTTGGTCTGTTTTGTTATGCTTGATAGTTACAGTACACATCCTGTATTATAGCAGTAAGGTTCTCACCAAAATAGTTCCTCTGACTACTTGTGAATTTGCTTCCTTTACACTGTTGCATGAAAAGCATGTTGTTCGATCACACAACTGGCCTGATTTTTGGGCCGAACAGTCTGTTGTAGGAGCCTGTGTTGAATCTGCAGTTTCACCTGATATGAGAATTTCAAGTTAGTAAATATCATGTAGATTAGGAGAAACTTGTTTTTTCTATAGAAGTGAGTGTTCAAAGTGGGGATGTGGGGGTTCTAACATACAAGATTTTTCAATATGTTTGTTTGAGAATTTGTATGCCATATGAACTCCAAAGAAGGTATTGGTTAAGGTCTTACTTTAAAGTACTAAGTACTTAATCTTATGGTTAATGAGTTAATGTGTGACATTATTTTTGTCTATGTGGAAAGATTTTTTGCCAACCTGGTGTCCATATTGCTAAAAGGTAGGGGCTTGGGTCATCAGGTTCTCTTTTGTCCAACTGAAATGAACAGAACATGTAGGTTAGTTGGGAAATATAGTATGTGTCAAAACTGGTCATCAGCAAATTTACTAACCCCTTCCAAAAGCTGATGAGAATCTGGAAGTTCGTACCTGCAGCGGGGTGAGAGTAATACAAGTCACATAATTAATATAGAATTGTCTTTCATGTTTTAAACCCTCTTGTTAATTTTTACTATTAGCATGAGTTGTCAGATTTTTAAAGGCCCGTTCTGACTCTAATTGTTATTTGCCAATTTGGACTTACACTAGATGTTCTGTTCGCAACCGGCTAACATCCTTGAGTTTAGGTGTTGGGATGGAAGCGACTTTAGGACTTAATGCAACTAACGCTTTGGACATATCATCGCTATCTTGCATTAGGTTCTGCAAGTTGGTTGTGAATTCTTCCATGTTAAGTTTGATACTTGGAATTTCATCAGAATCTTCATAGTATTGATCCTCAATGTCACTTATTGATAATTCATTGGCTTCTGGCTCAGGTGTTGTTGGTTCCTCAATTATTGGTTCACAACTATTCCCAGAAATCTCTGCACCTTTATTTGATTCATTTTCGGCTGGAGGTAGTGGCATGGGCCTGATAACAGGTGAGATTGGATCTGTTGTAACAGGAGCATCTGAAAGCACTATTCCTTTTTCCTCTGGTCCTGGGAGAGCAAGTCTTGCACTGCACAGTATAGCTTTCTTTTATAATATCATATTTAATAGTGCACATACATCTTACAATATTACATTTTCTTGTATGTCTCATATGGCCAACAGATTGCTAACAGTTTTATTGTTTTCAAGGTTGTGGTTCAGTCTTTCAGAAGACATGTGTGACTTGTACACTAGATATTCAGAAGTCAGTACAGTGATGTATTTAAGGACTTATGCTCCTCTAATGTTGTTTCATCTATGAACTAGTACAGTGATGTATTTAAGGACTTATGCTCTTGTGTGTGGATAGTGTTCAAGTGCATTTTTGCATTTATATACATATCACCATTACAAATCAATAATAATTCTTATTTTAAGCACAATTGCATTGAAACTGTAACATGGTATAATTGGTGCTTGAACTATTTTCTGGAAGAAACAAGGTTTACAAGCAAAAACCTTTCTTGAAGTAATACTAGAGTATTTTTTACTGCTATTCTCTGTCTTCAATACAAAGATTAGCCTAGCCTGTCTCGTAAAAGTATTCTGGCACTATATTCTGTATTATGACATGTGATACATGCCCATGTTAATCACTCCCTGTGCTTGTGTGTGTTTTACAATCAGAAATTAACTTCCCTTAGTACTTGTATGGTTATAATCTATTCCTCCACATCTCGTAAACAAATATATATCCATAATTTGAAGTTGAAAGTAACTGTTATTCAATGCAACCCACTAGTTTTTACATGAATTGATTAGTTTCATGAGACATTGTTTCCATGTGGCTAATAAACACAAATTTTCAAAAAAGGTATTGCCTCTTAATAATCAGGTATACTAAATTAGTTGAGTAGACTATATGTGCTAAACTTTCTATCAGAGGTCATGCAAGGCATCATTTTTTTGTCATTCAAACTACTAAAAGAAGCTGCCAAAGTTTAATAAAAAATGAAAAGTAATTGATTGTCATACCTTGCAAAAGCACTGGCAAAGTGTCTGCACTCTGCTCTCATGGGACATGCATTGCAGTTCGGTTTACTTTTTGTGCAAAAGACCTTCATTTAATTTTATGCAATCATCATCAACTCTTTTTTTTAACCAACTAATCTAGGAATTGAGGTGTAATTGTGTAAATGATGACATACCTTTCCAAATGTAATCATTTGGTAGTGGAGCTCATATCTGTCAAAAACCCACATGTTAGTTGGTACAAGTATCTTTAATTTTCATACATGTTTGCATTGAAGTATAATAAAAGGAAATTTATTGTTCTGTCTTTTAGTTTTTTGATGTACAGTTCTTGGAATAAGTGTGAGTTACAATGTCAACTGATCTAGCTTGCACAGCCTAGGCCAAAGATATTTCTGAATGGACTCCAACACCGGATACCTGTGTGAAAACTTATTCAGCGTACTTTTCTTAACTTAAACATTACATGCACAACTTTCATATGCTTACATTTCCAGTAGATGCAGTTGGAGTGATTCTGGTAGTGGTTGTAGAGGGACCCATCCCAGTCTCACTGCAATCCTCCCGACATTTGTGTCGACCTGCAAAAAAGGTATCAAATAAGTAAACTTTTCCTAACATGTCTAAATTTGATAAATTTATAATTACAACATGAACTTACTGGAAAAGCAAGATGATGAAGTGTTAACAAGCGCACACATTCCACACTTTTCAGCCCCAACCCTCGAAAACTCAGCAAGTAATCCCTTGAATACACAGTTTAGATACAACTCATAAGCTATTAATTTAATGGCTGCATTACTTGTACTTTAATTAACTGCTTATTTAGAGCTTACTTTGCTTTATCAGGGGGTGCATCTCTTAACCATTCTAGGTCAATTGACCCATGATCCCTCACCAGGCGGTTAAGGAATTCCTGCATGTAGGCAGTAGCCATTTAATAATTATAACCATGGACCATGTTACTAGCTACTATTACACAAAGCGCTTTAATAGTTTAATCGTTGTACCTTCATTCTATCAGCTAACAAGTTGTTCATTCCACGTTCCTTAATAGCATCAGAAATCTCATTAACATCAGCTTGTCTCAGTGCTTCATAATCAATTGTGTCGTTTGCATCTTTGCTTCTCTCTTTCTTTTCACCATTGGATAGGGCCTGTTTTCTCAAGCTATCCCAGTCAATTTCTCTTTTTCTTTCACCCACAGGTGTTTCCTTTCTTTCCTTAGGCATATTTGGGCCTGGCCCACTTACTGGTGCATGAGGAGCATTTTGCTCCTTCGAGTTTGCTTCAGTGACTGTATTCTCAAAGCAATTCTGCTTCTTAGCTACTGAAATCCTGTCCTCAACACTGATAATAGGTATTTCTTCAAACATAGCAGAAATTTGTTTTGGGGCACCATGCCTTGTTGACTCCTTGTCGCATTCTGTTGCATCTTGATCAATGTTCAAAAGCTGACTTGCATGGCTACTTGGTGAGTTATATATGTCTTGTGTTGGTGTTTGGAACTTTGGTATATCATTGTTTTGATAGGTTACATTACTTTTATGGTATGCTTCTGTCACTCCAGAGACAGATGAAGGCAAACCTGTTGTCGTATCCATTTGAAACTGACTAGATGGACTATCCAAATTGACACTGTTCGTTCTAGGAATTTGTATGTTACATGCAGATTCTTTTGGTGACTGATGCATGTTTGCTGCCAGGTCATAATTAATGCAATGGTCTTTGAGCATGGTGGATTTTTCTTTCTGCGGTGTACCTGATTGCTTACTGGTTTCAAAGTCTGTTGTTACATCATCTGCTTCTGAGTTTGACCCTGAGCTTGACCCACATTCATCAACTGTTTGAATTGTGGAAGTGTCAAAAGAATCTTGTGATAGAATCACCTCTTCCTTTGATATCTTGCTATGCTTATTTTCTGCATCTCTTATTGATGAGGCTTGATGTGTCATGTTTTCAGATAAATTTGAGCATGTTATGTTTTCATGACATTTTGTGATGTCATCTTGGCAGCATGTTTTGTTGGCCGTTGTTGACATAGGGGGAAATTTTGCTGCCAGAGACATGAAGGCAGAACTGTATGCATTGCATAAGTAACAATGCCCATTAAAATTTGTATTAAAAGGTGTTATCTCAAAGGTAACTAGACAGCACAAGTTATCAGTTTTACCTTGAAAGATGATCAGAAACATTTTGCGTGAGAAAGACACCAATCACCGAGTCAACTACAGATCCTTTCCATCGTGAGAATCTTCTATCTCCTGAGGAAGGTAATATGTATTGACATTATATTTGTAACCTTTTTTATTTTAAGAAGAAAATTGAGTTCTAAGGAATTAGTTTGTGTTCATACTTCATTCTATGGGTATTTTGAGCATTTTATCAGCAATGTTACCCATTATTTTCATTTTTCTAGTTTTGATCTATTCATGACCTGCTTAAGCCATATGAATTAGTGTCACAATTTCAATAGCTATAAGTATTTGTTTTTCTTCGATTGTATGTGTTGTAAAAATCGGCGCCTAGCACCTATTAATCCCTGATTAATCGCTAATCGGTCATCCACCGATTCGATTTTAGCTAATCGCCTAGTTAATCTGTCAAAGGTCAAAATCGGTTGAAATCAACCAAAAAACAAAGAAAATTGGTCAAAATTAGTTAAAATTTATAAAATTTGGACCAAATCAGCCAAAATTTAGAGAAAATCGGTCTAAATTAGTCAAAATTTGATAAAAATAGGTCAAATATAAAAAATTATATGTATAATTTTAAAAAGTATTGTGTGTATATATTTATAAAATTTTCTAAATCAACATATAAATTTCCAAGCCGATTAATTCCGATTAATCCCTAGTCGGTGCCCCACCGCCCGACTAGCGCCTAGCGATATTTACAACTATGATTATTTGTATTGTCTACTGCTTAAACTTGCATGTGCTTTTATCACTGATGATCTTTGCTAAAAAGCAAGCAAGGCTTCTAAGCAAGAAATTATGAAATAACAATTTGTTGTTTAACCTAAATAATGGTATTATACTACTACTCAACGGAGAGAAGTTGCCAATGTAAATTCCAGGCAGGTGTAAAGGTTGGGGGTTTAAAAAAGAGAGAATGGAAATGGAAATTATAGAAGGTGCTGTGTTTTGGAATTAAGAATCATATAATCAAAATTTGGGTTACCAAATTCATACCTATAGGCTATAGTGATATCGACCACAAACAAATGGCACTTAGAAGTTTGAATAATTTATACCTTGAACAAGATGCATACGAGCAATGAATGAGTCTGTTCGCCCACGGAACACTCGCCTTTCGTTGTCCCACCATTTTTCTTTCTCATTGTCTAGTTTCTCAGCACCCTCACTCCCTTCAATACCCATCAATAGATTCCATAATCTTTCTGTCTCTGGATCTAGGTCTACTTTGGGACGTTGGTTTCGTTTCTTGATTGGCTCAAATGGAATAATGGCCTCACTACCTCTGTACAGAACAAGTTCATTTAGCTGTTTCTTATTACCATCATATATGTGTAGTCTTTCTAGCATATATGTAATATAGTCAACTGAAGCTTCAACTTTCTGTTTCCTTGGCCTTCCTGCACAAATAGCTAGAAATATTCAAACACGCTAAACTTTATAACATTCAAAATCAGTTCTTTCTTTGCTCAAAACTATCTACAGGTGGCATCTGTAATCCATTTTTTATACTCTAAATGGGTAAATGGGTACACTAAATAATTAGCTAAACTGGAGTTAGGTTGAACGGGTGGAAAACCACTCAGTTTTCATAATGAATAAAACCTTATAACTCTTTTGCTAGAAAATTTAGCTTGTTGCGATAATGCAGTTATTTTCTTATTCAACACATTAACCATTTATAAAGTTTATAAAAAGACAAAGCGTTTCTGTGTTGGCCTGACCAGTACTATAAAGTTAGTTACCCATTGTGGTATGTACCCATTTTCAGCCGTAATGCTCTACTAAAATATGTTTTATGCTGATTTGAAACAGGCACCTCTTGCTACCGTTGAGGATTGCTGGTAACCTTTTGAGGAATTGTTATGATGTTGCTGAATCATCTCATTCAATCCATTTAACCTCTGGTTGTATGAATTTGGTTCTAATTTAGGGTAAGTTGTAACTGTAAACTTAGAGGCCCCTTTTGGTGGGATTGGTGGCGATCGATTCCAGCTGATCATTGCACCCTGGTTATATTTTTGTGATCTTTCCAGTATTGATCTCATCATGTTGGGCTGCATTCCATTTGAGAGCTGGTGCTTCAGTAAATAATGTGTAGCCGCCATTGGCTGCCACATATGGTGGTTTTCACCATTTCCACGAACATTTACTATGTTACCAGAAGGGCTTATTCTTCCGGTGCAAGGATTCAGCAACTCTGTGGGTGACCTGTTTCCATAAATGTCATTCATCTGTCTTGAGTTATCTTGAAGCTCACCTTGCATCTTCATTTTCTTGTGATTTTCCAACAAAGTACTGCTCAAATGGTTGCTATTATAGGCACGCCTTGCAACTCCTAACAACATTTTTTGGTACAAAAGGATAGAATTCATAGCATTTACATTATGACCAATCTGCTCACAACTGTGTCTTTTGATACCTCTTTTTTCATCTAAACTAACCATACTCCCACTTGTGAATGATTGAAGGGTGCCCTGCAGGTTTGTTCGCCCTGTGTCTGCTTGGAAAACATCATTTTTGATATCCTTTCCACGAACAAGTTCACTTAGTTTTCTATTATAATCGTTCTCCCATCTATCTTGGTTTGGACTTGTGGTCATACTTCTTGCAAGCACATTTAAACCATGGTGTGTCGCTTTGACAAGAGGCGCACTTGGAACATTTATATCCTGTTGGCTGTTTTTACTGTCATGGCCTTCATCTTGTGTTACGCTCTCCAAGTCAAAATTTAGCTGTCTTTTGCATGATTTGGGTGGAATATCATCTACTGTGCTTTGTTGTTGACTTTTCAAGTGGTCAACGCCCTTTTTCCGCACATATTTTCTCTTTTGAACCCTTTCTGGTGGATTTTTTTCGTTTGAACCATTTACACCTTTCTTCCTGACATATTTTCTTTTTTGAACGCTTCCCACGGGGGTATTTTCATTTGTATTGTTCACACCTTTTCTCCTTACATACTTTCTCTTTACTCGGATCTCAGTCGAAGAACCATTTCTTAAATCTTTAGGTTTTCGTTTTGGTTTTCCTTCTCTAATCACTTTTGGGCGATGTTTTCTTCTTCTTGTTGGTGTTTTCTGGTGGGGTGTTTTATTGAAGTCAATGCCTTGTTCATCTTTATCTTCAGAAATATTACATTCTTTCTGTGTTGTTGAAATTGCAGAAGGTGGGGAGTTCTCAATCGTCTGCAACAGCTCATTGTACAAACTCTCTGCATCTTTCATTGATACCGTTTGATTTCCATGTCTGTTTTCTGCTCGAGTTGAGGTTTCTTCATCCGAAAAGGTGACTTTATCTTGTACCTGTGGACTTTCCATATGCTTTTTCTGGTTATCAGGTGTGATTGGGGCAAATGGGAAAGAATCAATTATGCGTGATGCTGCTTCTTCTGGTATTGATCTTGGTGGTGAACCTGGGCTGTAGCTTGGTCCATAATCGACCGAGAACCCATCTGTTAAACAAAACGGGTAATCCATTTACATAAATGAACACATTAGTTTGCCACAAGTAAATAAGTAGATTTTTGAAGAAAAAAAAGAAAACCAAGTAAACAGTTTGATCTAATTTGTAGTTTGGTTTCCAAAAAGAAATTAAGATCACTTATATTGGCATACTTTAGTATCATGGATTTTTAAAAAGATGATTAGTTTGTAGCAAAAAGACAAGCATGCCACACGATTCTTATAAACTAATTTGCTCTCCAGTATAATGCCTATGTGGTATTTGAAATTGTTTAGTTTATTATTGCTTGATTGATGTAAACTTTAGCACCGATCAACAAAACTACTCACCTTTTGTGCTGTGTCCATTGCTGATCAAATTGTTTGAAGTGAACCTCTGAGTTTGTTGACTTCCAAGCATAGAAGTTAGTGGAGTATTGTAGGTTGAGGCTTGGTTGGAGGTGTGATTCTGATACGGAGCAGTGTTCAGTGTTTGGGTCAAGTTTCCATTGTTTATACTTGCGGTCCAATTCTGGTTCACATTATTATGAACCACTGCTGGTGATTGCTCGCTAATATCCTCAAGAATCCCATTTGTATCGAGCGGTTTTTCTTGCAACAAATCTGTATACATTCCCAGTAAATCATGCCAATTTTCAGTTTCTGATTGATTTTCTTGCAGCTCGACAGGAACTGGATTTGATCTCCTGTCGTTTATATGTGTTTCTGAAGTCACTGGAATCCAGGTATTCCTACTTTGCTCAATTCCATTCCTTTGCAAAATGGTATTCTCGGTAGTTGTATTCCAAGAATCCATGTTGCAAACAATTCCATTATTCATAGGCATTGGCCTTCTTGTAGCCATTGTAGGATCCCCATAACCCACAAGCTCAACTCCAGTTCTCACTGCTGCCCAGGAACCCTGACCACGCCCAATTCCGTTCTCATGTGGAACCGCCATTCCATGTGTCAGAGAACTCCAGGAATCCCCATTTCCATGAGGAACTGGAAATTCCTTCTCAAAGCTCATACTAAACTTCACAGCCAAGGTACGCGTATTCTGTTACTTTCTTGCAAACACTTTCCCCTAAACTCTTAACTGTTTCACCCAAACGGAATTCATAGGATCGGAATGGAAAACGCTGATTTGGTATGATGGATTCCAATTCCCCTCTCTTGCATTCTAACTCCCATAATCTGAACTCAACCTTCCAAAACCCCCAAATGCAATTTCTCTCACCAAAGTGACCATCCACCTAAAAAGTATAATTCAAGCAACATATGTATGTATAAATTAAACATATCAAAAACCAGGCGATTCTTAGAGGAAAAAATTAAAATCCTTTTGTGTTCTAAGCACACAGAAATACCAAATTCATGCAATTATTACCAAAAAAAATCGATTTAATTAATCAATTCACAATCCCGAGAAAGAATTGTCGGAAAAACACAATTTTGGTTATCAGCTACAATTTCCCATACGTGAGTTCACAAAACGTACATCAAATTCACAAAAAATACTCGATTTTAAACTGACGAAAAAAGAAAATTTAAAGAATCAAAACAGCAGAATTAAAGAATCTCAGAGAATTAAATTCCACAATTAAGAAATTGAGATTTGAGTGAAATGAAACGAACAGAAAGAAATCAAATTGAAACCCTATTTGTCCTAACGGAATCGCTTGTGAAATCACGCCAAATTGATGAAAGAAAAAAAAAATGCAAGACATGAGGTGTGGTTTGTAAATCACATAACAGGTGCAGCTGAGCTCACCGATCTCCGGCTCTGGCGTCATCTCCGGAGTAATTCGCCGGAGAACAAGTCAATGTGGGAAAGCCAAGCCAAGCTAAGCCAAGCCAAGCCAAGTCAGTGTGTGTGTGTGTGTGTGTGTGTGTGTGTGAGAGAGAGAGAGAGAGAGAGAGAGAGAGAGAGAGAGAGGGAGAGAAGGAAAGAGAGGAGGGGTTAACAAGATAGCACATATTAAAACGACACATGGGTGTGCAAAGTCATGAGTGTTCAATCTCTTTCACAACATAAAATTTCGCATTAAACTCGCCTTTATTTTTTTTTACTTTTATTTACCAATCCGAATAAAAACGTGATGGTATCTGATTACAGCTCTTTATAAACCGTACAAAATAATTAAATATTATTAGAGTGAACTTTTGTTTTTATTACGTTGCTTTTGTTACATTTGTTTTCTTTTTCAAAAAGATCTTTGGCTCCAAAAGGTTTAAAAGAATTTTTATTTTCATCTAAAAATATTAATTCTGTTATTTTTAAATGTTAAATAACTATCGTTAAAGTGATACTTATGTAAATATTTATATAAAACGAAATCCTAATTTGTGTTTATGTGTTGCTGATAATTTATTTTATCATGAAATTAATGTTTTTTATGAAAATAACAAATATTATTATTTTAATTTTTTAGGCGGCATGCTCACTTGCTAAATTTACTTCCAAATCTGTAGTACTTGGCTACTTGTACATGGTCATACTTAAACTTCCATCATTTATAAAAGACATTATAACATTTTGACATTGTAAGGATAAACGCACTTTAATAATCACTTTTCTAATTGAAGCAAGTAGACTGATTTGGTTCATTTGAGATATAAATGGTTCATTTTATGATTTTTTTTCTCACGATTTGGTCTTGTTTGATATATAAAATTGATTTTTTAGCCTTTTTATTTAAAACTTTTAACCCAGACAGTCCAACCAACCCGCTCCGCTTGGCCGGTTGGTTTATCATTTTGAACTTGTTAGTGATTCGGCTAATTTCTTTTAAACCTATTGAATTAACACATTTGTTTTTGTTTTCTTTTATTGGAATGATAGATATTGTTTATATTATTTACTTGCCCGCTCTTTGTTGTGTTTTTGATAACGTGGTATCATTATCGCGAAGGAAGTATTTGACCATTTAGGTGCCCGGTAACATTGCAACGTGCAATTCTTGAAAGGGAGGGGGATGAGCTATTGTTGGACGCTGGGGAGGCTGATGGCTTTTAGTTGGTTGGAAACACTTATTGTAGGGTCGGCTTAAAGTTTTTGGGGCCCAATCGAAAACAAAAATAAGACTCTTTTTAGAAACACAATGTAATGAAAATAACAATAAAAAATCAGCATATTCAAAATTCTCTAAACAAAAACAGTAAAAACAGTTTGGTATACTAACCTTGAGTCATTGATAGTTAATTTCTTTGAATAAAAGTGCAAAAAAGGGTTGACGGATGTCGACCGTATCAATTAGAGAGAACGGAACTTAGAAAGGGTTGTTTGCTTTTTGAATTGTGTGATTGTGTCTCTTTAATAATCTATCAAATCATCAGACTCTTAATTGAGATTCAACTATCAAATGTTATTTTGTTTCAAGATTTTATTGGTCTATATAAATACTAAAGCTCACTATTTTTTTTTATAGAAATGGGAGCCCTTATTTTCGGGGCTCGGCCTGACCACCCCCACCATCAGCTTTGGGTTAGGGAGTTTGTAAATTTGCTTCGAATCCGTGCATCCTAAATTGGTTGGGCATTTGAATTTATATGTCTAATTTGTTTACTTACTTTCTTAGTTTCACAGTTAATATAGTGAAACTATATAATAATTAATTAAATTCGGAAAAAAGTTGTATATATATATTATTTTTTTTATTGGTAAGGTTCGTCTATTATCTCTTTAATGCATTGTTCAACACAAAGAGTTACACATGAGTATCGTTATTATAGGGTTAAATTTATTTTTAATCAAATTACACAAGTAATTAATAATGTTAAGACATTAATATATTCTCCAAGTTATATTTCATGGTTATGATACAAATAATAATGGTTTTTAAATCTAAAATGTGTAGGAAAAATGTTTGATGTTTAATCTTCTTAATTAATGCTTGAGATCAAATTGTATGAATTTTTTTTGTTTGAATTTTAAGCATATTTAATTTTTTGACCTTTTTTAAAGCTTCCTTTATTTTTTAAGCGTTTATAAACTTTATATACAATATTGTTTTTTATTATAAAAATCATGTTATTAAAATGAGTGTTTTTATTTTATAACGATTACAAATATATTTATATAAAATGATAAAAAAATATTATGTTTTTAGTTTATATGATTTTTGTTTGTAATTGTGTATTTAGTGTAGCTCATTGTATTTTTTTCAGTTGTTATTTGTATTTTTGAACATTATTGTGTTTTTTGAAGTAATGAACTTTAAAAAATATAATGGTGAAACAAAATAATCATGCTCTTATAATATGTAAACATAATGGTGATATAATACCTGATTAATTTTATGTATTAAAAGCTATTACAAACTAATGAAATATAAAACTTAAAATATAATAATATATCTCATTATGTCTTTTTACTTGTCATTATGTATTTTTAAATACTATTGAATAATATGAGTTTTGAAAAACATATTAGTAAAATAAATTCATTATATACTTTTAAGTATAAAACATAGTAATAAAATAAAAACAAATTTATATAATGTATTAAAACATTGTGGGATTAGCTTATTTGATAAAAGTATTTCCTTTTAGAATGAAGATTTTTGTTCAAATCTATGCATGTTGTGAAATTATATGAAGTAGTTTAGAATATATGGTAGATATTTCATTTATAAAAAAATAACACGAAATGATGTAAAATGTAAAACATAATGATGAATACATCTAACAAATGATCAAAATATTTAACATAATATTTTGATATATGTTACCATGATTTAATGTGTGACACAATAATGATCAAAATATTCTCATATTTAAAATATTAAAAAGACACGTATCAAGCACAACATTTTTTATAATCATTTTAGATAAAATATTATTTTTTACTATAATCGTATTTATATTTAACCATTTTCTTGACCAAACAATAAATTTAATAAGAAAATTATTGTATGGTAAACTAGGGGTGTTCAAAAAATCCGATATCCGAAATCCGATCCGTATACGAATCCGAATAAATCGATCCGAATCCTTATTCGGATATTTGGATCGGATCTCATCCGAATCCGAATTCCTTATTTGGATTTTGGATTTCACAATTTTTTTATTCGGATTATTCGGATTTCCGAATAATCCAAATAAAACTTCAACTATATTTCTTTCCTGATACTTATTACTCAACTATTTATCATGGTTTCAACTTAATACACAAGAATATTTACACATTCTTGTAATAATCTTAAATAATTATGCAATAATCGACCGTTATTTTAAATTAGAGATTCTAATCTTCGCGTTTCATACAATTATCTATTATGTTTTAATTTTGAATTTGCGTAC
>BJCM01068176.1:0-12045 GCA_018326385.1 Flaveria bidentis
AAATATTTTTTTTTATTTAGGGGCAGAAATTGGAGTGTTAAAGGGTAATTGGACACACACACACATATATATATATATATATATATATATATATATGTATATATATATATATATATATATCTTTCTTCAAACTTGCACATTTGTATACTTATGTAAAGAATACTTAGAAAAGTATTATATGTTATGAATCAAACATTTATGTTTTATAAAATATATAGTTTTATAAGTTTAGAAAAGATTATATGTTGCATCCATAAAAATCAAATAATGGAAAGAAAAGAAAAAAATAATGATATGTTAGCACGAAACAAGTATATAAAGGATAAGCGTTGAATGAATAAGAAATTGTTAAGTAAACTAAATTAAACAAGACTGGAAATTATAAAAAAAAACTTTCAAACAAAAAATATTAGTTAAGTAATGTAAATGGTCATGACACCAGAAGAAGATTAAGAAGGTCTAGCTGTTGGTCGTCCGATTATTATAGTTTGTTGGTTCTTATATATAAGAGTTGATTTTTTTAAAGAAATACCAAACATGACTTGAACTCTGCAATTGTAGTTAGTATGATAAAAAAAGTTTTATTATGATTCTTCAACTAAGAAGCTTTAGTTTCGCCAGCTAGATAGATAAATAGTAAATAAAATTACTTGCATATTAATGGAATGACTATGTGAATCTAATAGTCGAAGATAAGACACCATCTTCCACTGTCAAGTAATCATAATCACAAACCATTGACGCAATGTAACCAAAATCACAAACAATTGATGCATGTAAACAAAATGTTGTGGTATTGTCATAGTTAAGCGTACATTGGCTTTCGAATCTTTTCAATATGTTACATGTATAGGTCCCTGTTATAGCATTGATTCATATATATGATTACTTACCCTAAGGTAGTTACATATGGAGGCGATCTATGTAAGCAAAACAATAAGTAGAAATAATTCTAGAAAACTAGAATAATTAAGAAGCCAGTGTTTGAACTATAATTTTTCTATAAATGAGTAATTTATATAGTTTGGTTACAGTTACATGTGGTATAGGTAAGTAAGATAATTAAAATAACAATCTTACTAATTTAACCAACCTTATATATTTTATATATAGTATATTATTATATGTGAAAGAAATTTTGTTATATTTTTTAGAAATTATATGACAACATCCTTCTTCTTGTCCTTTACAATAAATAGGTTTAATGTTTTTTAATTGACTTAAAATCTGATTAACTATATTAACTGAAATACTTAATTTGTCATACTACTAGAAATTGCCAACAATTCATTTTACAAATCATGTTTTCCCGTAACAATTTGATAAATAATATCTACACATATGGTTTTGGTTAGCCCTATAAATGTAAAAAGAGTTAGCATATCCTATATACAATGACTATGTTACAATCTGGGGTAATACATAGATTAAATAAATTTACTATTACATGGTTAATAATATAAAAAGTTACGTATTAAATATTATGAATTATACGAATTGTATAAAAGTATGTATTACACATATTTGAAATTTTGAATTTTGAAGTTAACATTTTTGAAACTTTAATTATGGATATTAATTAATTAATAAAAAACTATGTATTTATAATTAAGAAAAAATAGAGACGGAAAAAAAGTGATTAGATTGTTTACAACGGTGACAAGTATCTAGATTTATTTTCATTTATTAGTATAAAAATTATTAGTATAGAGATTCTTTCAGAACTTAATTTAATTACTTACTTAAATATCATGTTTACACCCAAGAGCCCATTATATTACTCCATTTTTATCTAAAACTATACAAATATGACAAGCAGCGAGGTCCTAAGCTAGCTAAGTTTTGGGCTATATATTGGAAATCTTAATGCCATAATTCCTTTTAAATTCTTTTAATTCTAATCATTATTGTAACTATTCTTGGTAAGAATATTAGTTACAACTAGGGTAATCACATAGTCAAAAAGGTCTTTTTAAATACGATTCAAACCTAGACCTGATTAGCCAGTAACTAACGAAATTGAAAACCATAAACATAAGTTCGTTATTGGTTTGATTTGACCCTAGCCGAAGCTAAACGTCACAAAGCTAACCTTTCCATGACATCCGATGTTCATCAACTTTGACCACACCCAACCCGAGTAACCTTTCTCATAAGTCTAAACTTACACTAAACTTTGCCATATCACCAACATTAAACATGATTTATATGTATTAATGATTTTATAAATCTTATATAGCACTCAATTAATAGATTTTTAATCTACTATTTTAGTATATAAATTAGTTAAGTAATAAAGAGTACATTTACAATTATTTAGTGAAGACAAGATCCTATAAAACATTCCCCATGTCTTCAAACATACATCGCAAAGACACGACATATTATTCTTACCATGAAACTATCAAACTGAAAACGAAAATAGTGATTTCAAATCACTTACTTTTTACTATTTCTATACAACCAAAGTATAATATAAATATAAATATAAATATATAATATATACTCCTGGAAGTAGTAAGTATCACCTTGGTAATAATAAAACTATAACTCCATAATCCTATATATTGCTACTCAAGTTTTTCACTGTAGAAACCACATCCCCAACACAAAACCCACACACTCTCTCTCTAGAAACCCTAACACTTCCTCTCTCTACAAACTGATCATCATCATCATCTTCACCTGTTACAGTTGCAGAAGCTACACTTACAGATGACAACTTCAGTGGTAACAGACATGAAACTCGGTCAAAGCGGAGGTTCAAAGCAGAACGTTAATGGCGGAGGAGGAGGTGGGAGGAGGAAGACGAAGGGGAGCCACTTAACACAGAAGAAAAACAAGCTTCCTAAAAGAGGAATGGGCGTTGAGCTGCTTGAACGGATCAGGATACAATCGGAGATGAAGACGATGATGGATGCACCGTCTGTTCATCATCATCAGCTCCAGTTGAATCCTTCTGTAGGTCAATTTCGTCATGCGCATGCTCATGTTCATACTCCTACTCCGGCGATGATCGTTCACGGCACCGGAATCCATGGAGGTAGTGTGTATTCGGTGGATCCGTCGGTGATTGGATCGAGTAGTGGTGGATTCCGATTTGAGAACTCGAAGGAGCTTTCTTCTATCTCAAGCTACGTGAAATGTGCTTCCGATGGCTGTGGTGTTTGTCACAAGGTAAATCAGTTACTGTAATTCCTATTTTCCAATGATCTGTTGTTCATGTTATGTGTTTGTTGATTTGTGATTTGTGATATGTGTATCGATATTTTGTCAGAAAATGATGATCACCGGAGGAAGTAGCTCGTGTTCGGTGAGTCCGTTTCGTAATTTCTCCGGCAACAGCACCGTCGTGGAGATGATTGATACCGGAAAATCTCGCCGGAGACAGGTGGTTAATCATTAATCACTAATCATTAATCAACATTAATTCAACAAAAATTGTTGAAATGAACTTTCCGATTGATATCATAGATAACTGAATCAAACGCAGGTGACGGAATCGGTTCACCGGAGCGGCGGTGGATCGCTGACGGAGTATGAGTTTTTCCCGGGGAACAAGGAGCTGGTGAGGGCGGCATCGACGGCGACATGGTGCGGTAGCGGTGGTTCAGTCGCCGGAACCCTAGGGTTTCGCGGTGGTGAAGGATCTTGTGTGACTGCGATAACTGGTGGTGAAGAAGGAAGTGTTTCTTCAGTTGATTTATCTCTAAAGCTTTCTTATTAATCAGTGGATTAGTTGTTATGTTTAACCTTTAGTATGTATATCAAACTATCAAAGCACCATTGATGCACCTGCAACTTAACTTGTTTAATTGTTCTAGTTAAGATCAATATATGATATATCTACTTCAATTCAGTTCTATACAATGAGTCAATGAGTATGAAATGTGATGAGTCTATGGTTACTTCATACAATTAGCATGTGAGTTAGAGTACATGAATCATGATCATGATCAATATCATGATGATGATGATGATGTTTCATTTCATGTCATTGAAATAATATGAATAATAATTAAGCAGTTAATAATATTATGGGAATGGGGTGGACAAGATGAAGCTTTTTACTGCAAACCTACAAAAGGCTAGTTAATTAGCATGTATACATAGATACAATATATATGTGTTTATTTGTGTGTGTGTGTGTGTGTGATATTTGGAAAGTGAGGTTGAAGAAGGTGTTTTCTGTTAATGGAAGAGAGTTGAAGCTTTATGAGTGCTTGTTCAATGTAAAAGAGAAGCAGAGATCTGGAGATGAGCAGCAGTGGCTGCTATTTGCAGATGGTGCAGGAGGTGCAGTGAGATCTCACATTATATGCTCCTCATTTCAACTCTATTATAATATATATAAAAGTATCTATAAATATATATACATGTGTGTATGTATGTATGTGTGGTCATTTTATATATTGTTAACTGAACTACTAGGTTTTAGCATATGCATTGTTTCCTAAAATTATAGTAGTTAATGACTAATGAGACATGTTATTAAGAAAGGTATCATTGTTATTTCACTTGAAGTGGAAGGATGCTTTTCACTTTGTTTTTATAAAATTTAAAAAGAAATTATATACTTTAGTGTCATTTAGTACTTGCTAAAACATTTCAACGTATTATAAATTGAGACATGCATAACTACATTTCACACATTAAAATATGTGAACTTATTAAAATGTATACTTTTTAACACGTATGTCATGTAACCTCCTCTTTTGATTATGTTAAGCTATAGTTGTTTAGCTTTTTATCATGTTGTATACATGCATGTTTATACCCTTCTATGATAAAAAAATTATCTACGTCAACGTTTCGGTACACTTGGATCACTATTATGGTTTCCTTTTACAAGTTTAAGAATCGAACCGAACTTGATATAAGAACTTGATAACCTATTATATATAAAATATATACATACAACAAAGAGATTATGACGTAACAGTCCTGCATGTTGCTAATATGATGCCCCTCCTCAAGAGGTTTAGGATTTGAGTCCGACACTAAAACAATATTGGTGTAGAATTAGTAGTAAATTAAATTGGTTTTAAAAATATTATATGTGTGTGTATTTTTTAAAACAAAATATAAAATGCTTTATATTTAATATAAATAAATGGTGGAGCTAAAATAATAAATAAACTACTAAATAAGATTTTGAAAGAAAAGAAAGATGTAAAATTCTAGTTTAGTTGGTTTTATCAATTCACCGGTCCGACCAATAACTAATGCTTCAAATGAAGACGCTTCATACGCATTAAATGAACTGGCTAGACACTTGATTTTCAATCGACCGATCGAAAGCTCCATTCGGTCTATGAAAACATTACTCCTTTATTCCCGGTTCTGCTTATTTAATACCTTAAAGCATAAAATTAAACATACAAACAAAATATTAAATGTATCTTCAATTCCATAAAAAACACATTATATTTTTCCTAGCTATTAAACTACTCACTTCATATATATTATGTCCAACTTAAGTCTATAAATATCCCATTAGTAATTAATTTTAAAAAATACATAAACTCCTGTCTAGTAGAAGAATTTATTTAGTATGTCTAAAGTATTTTTCCAACAAGTAAACCTAAAATCATAATATGTAATTATTATTGTCCAGTGTTTACTGTCCAGTCATGATCTAATGAATCCATCTTAAAAGCCCAATTTATGGCCGACTGTACAAGCCCAATTAATATCAATAATCGTCTAAATAATAGAATATAAAGTCAACTTTAAAAAGATTATATATTTCAATTGTTACAAAGAAAAAGCTAATCAAATAAATCTAACACGTTCCAACTATTATGTGCCCCATTAACCATATCACCACAATGTATTGTGCAAACCAATTACAACTCGTCTCCGACTACCGTGTTCATATACGTGTCCGAGTCAAGATTCGATGACTCGGTTACATTCGTCCTGAATCTCATCCACAAGATCATCGATGCGAAAACAACAACGATAATAAACAAACATAAATGAGACGTCGTGTTGTTTAAGATGGCGGGTTCACGATCTCGTTCACGAATAGTTTTCTTTGCTGATCGTGAACCCGACGGAAGAGGTGGCTTCTTGTCCGTCGGGTTTACCGGGGGCGCAACTTTTCTCTCGGTCAACATCGGGGAATCAAATGGGGGCGTTACATTTCTTTCCATTGGCATATGTGAACCAACGGGGGGCGCTACTTTTGCATCGGTCGACATTTGTGAGCTAGCTTCGATCTTCGGTGAAGCAACTGTTGATGAATGATCAATTTCCGGTGACGATGAAGCTGCATCCGAACAACCGTTTGATGAGTTATTGTCGGAATCCGAACCTTGCATAACGTTCTGATTATTATTGTTGAACGAGTTGTTTTCGGTTTTCTCATTCGACGGATCGTTTGAAGAATTCGTTGGTATGATTGTAGATTTTGAAGCCTTTTTGCCACGCATCTTCTTCTTCTACAATGATCATTCAAATAACAATTCATAATAATCTCTTAATAATAAACACAATGCATAAATGCAGAGGAAAACAAGGTCAAGAGGGTCCAATAACCACGATAACCGGAATTTGTCAGTTTTTTTATATATAAAAACAAACTTTTTAAGAAAAACAAACAGTAAGAACCCGTTGTTGTAATCCGCAGAGAAAATAATCTTTATGATGACCCTCTAATTTAAAAGTTCTGGTTGCGTATAATGCAGTTCAAAATGTTTAAGCATAAGTATTAACTCACAATGGCTCTATCAAACAAAACGGCTTTAAATATGCTAGACATATTTCGACCACGAGAAGACGAGGATTTCATCCTGGCGGATGAATCGCGATTAACACCTTTGTTGGAGACATCGCAATAGACCAGGTTGTCGTCGGAGGCCAGAATCTTCGAATCGTTATCATCACCGGAGCCCGTTTGGGGGAAAAATGATTTGAAAATCAAGCTTCTGCCTCTCTTCCTCTTGTTCCTTTTGCTTGAATCTGCATCCATAATTTCAATTCTCACATAAGGAGAAACATGGAGATTGAGGCATTGCATGCATGTATACTTTGGATTGCAAAAAATTAGGGTGAAATAAAAAAACTAACGGAGTATGGTTTTTTTAAGATTTTTATATGTATTATTGAGGCTAACTGGTATAAAGGAAAGAAGAAATGTTACCAACATACAGGATTTTATGTCTAATACTCGAGATAGATCATACATAAACTATACGCCTGTATAAGTTATTTAGTTAAAAACGTATATGTATGGATTTGCTTTGTAAAACTATTCGAGTCAAGTTAAAGCCTTGGTACGTATGGTGGTATGATTGTCTTATATATGTGCATAATGATGTCTTGTGAAACTTCATCATCTTTTTTGTTGATTTCACAATATCATTGTAGGAGCCACCCTTTGACTTTTGATGCCAAACCCGATGTTTTACAAAAGCTACATGTTATGTATTTTTTTCGCAACTTGGTAGAAGCTTACTTCATGCTGTTAGAAATCTGTTGTCGAAGGTTTAAAGTTGAAAAGTAATATGTGAGTTCTTTAAATTGAGGGGAGTAATATTATATTCAGGCTTGACCCAAAGCATGTACAGTCTGGACTAGTCATGTACAAAAAAACCGGTTCGGAACCGGTTCACCTAAAATAACTCGAACCGGTTTCAAAGAAAAACCGGTTTGGACCAAACCGGTCCCGAACCCGGCCCGAACCGCCGGTTTTTAGACCGGTTTGCTAGCCCCGCACTCAAAACCGGTTTAAAAGTTAAAAACCGGTAAGAAAAACCGGTTTGGGTAAAAAAAACCTGGTTTCAACCCGGTCCGAACCGGTTTGATAGGTTCGAGTTTTTGGTGAGCCAAACCGGTTTGTAACCCGAACCGGTTTGAAGATAAACCGGTTTGACCTCACAACGAAAAAACCGGTTCGGTTTTGAACCCGAACCGGTTTGGGCATAAAAACCGGTTTCTACATTTAAATAGGGCCCATTTTAAATAGGGGCTCAAAATCAGCTCTGAATTCATAAGTTCTGACCTGTAAGTAACAAATAAAGCCTCATTTGAATTATTAATTCATGGGGATGAGCCCACAAACAATTTAGTGTATTCAATTAAATAGAGGTCCACAATGGAAGTTATTTTTTTGATTTACTAAGGTAAAAAACTAAAAATCAAATAACATGATATTTAACTTTTTTCTTTTTCACTCTTGTGTTGATAGTTAAACTCCTTCATCGTGGTGTTATTTTTATATACAAGTTATTGGACTTTATAGTGAACTATTTTATTTCTTTTATTATGCAAGAATATGAGTCGAAGTTGATGGAAGTAGAAAATAGGCTTCTTTCATGTGCAATGGTTCAAGATTCAACTCTTGTGAGTTTGAGGGTGAAGAGAAATAGTTATGAACAGAGTTTTCTTTTTGGGTCGTTTTCATGTGTTCATTTGTCTAGTTTCTATTTATATGTCGTCAACTGGTATGTATTCAAGTTCATAGTTTTGTTTTCATTTTTGAACGTTAAATATATTACTATTAAATAAACTTAGATATCATCTATGTAGTTACGTGATGGTGGGGTAAATATTTACTTGATGCACAGGGCATCCAAAGTCTCAAGACCGGCCCTGATTAAATTAAATTCTTGTTATCTTTTGCTTTGAACTCAGTACCATAAAGTCAACAATCATTGGTGTAGATAGCTTAGTAAGTACAGGGATTTGTACTTAATCCATTTGAAATGTTTGTTTATTTTAATCAGTTTATTAAACTTTTATTGTATGATGTTCTGTACCTGAATTCCTGTTTTATATAACATGCATTTCTCGTCTTACGGAGGTCTGAAGTTGGAGTGTTTTTGGATATGAACACATTTCTTGCCTTTGGAAAATATTATGTAGGCTGGAATTTCAAGAAAATTGTTAACCCGGTTTATTTGCGTATAAAACAAACAAAGAAACCAATTTCTGAAGATAGACCTTTGAGCTTAATTTTCTCCAATGATCCTGAAACAAATAGATAATGGTGTCAGAATTCCTCCATTTGGATTGAAATGTGATACGTGTGACAAAACTGAAAATCTGTGGTTAAATTTAACTGATGGAATGATCGTGTGTGGGCGGAAACTTTGGGATTGCAGTGGTGGTGATAACCCCGCTATTAAACATTACAATGAAACTCATTATCCTTCTTGTTGTTAAGCTTGGAACAATAACTTCTGATCTGGAAGGAGTAGGTGATGCCATCTTGTTATAGCAGATCACCAAGTTCTCATGATGAATGGCAATTGCAGTTCACATATTATTTGCAAATGATGTATGTTGCTTACAATAAAAGAAATGACTACTCTTTCCTTAAATATTCCACTATAAAAGGCTACCAAAAAAAGTGAGTTTCATCTCTTTTTGGCTTTCATATTTGAACATTTTACTCTCTAGAATTCATTTTAATTTATTTTACTGGTTATTCAAATTTCAGAGGAGCTAGAAGAGTTTCACAAACATAAGGCTTAGAAAGAGGCAGTGGGTAAGTCAACTCATGAATATAGTTTTTTTTTTTTTTTTTTTGTAACAGGTCTCCAGATGAGGTGCAAGGTTTCTATAGTATAGCATTAAAAGCTAGGAAAACTGCTACATTTTCGGTTTCCATTACTTGTTTACTTATTAAATGTTGGCCCTTCGGTAGGCTCCTGATGTTCTTGAATATGATGAAATGAATATGGAACTTGAGAGAAACTTGATGAACAATACATATGTGATTGATATGAATGAATGTTACAAATGTAAAGACACTTTACATCTATATATACCACACATAGTAGCATGTTTAGTTTTTGACATATCATACCCTTATACATACATAAACTTCACATACTTAGACTCTAAGTTAACTTTCGACTAATTACATAAACGATCCACTAATCTAACTATACTTAGATATTCATGTACGGTTTAAGATATTATACTTTCAAGTAGGAATTCACCAAAATTGTTATTCAAAAAATTCGACTATTAAATTTTTTTCTTTGTAGTCATATTCGATACACTTAACTATAGTAAAAAGGTTAAAATTCTAGGCAACGCCTTTCATGTCAACTCAATCCTCCTAGTTTTTGCTGGTTTATACTTTTCATATGTGTATTTCTTGCTTCTATTTTTTAATTATCCATCTTTGTATTTGTTGCTTCTTTTGGTCTCAATAGAACGACCGATCGATCTGACTACATTCCCCGATTATTTGGTGCTCCATATGAGGAAATTTGTTATGGAGGGTGGTTGGGTGCCCAAGAAACTTGGTATATGAACACCTTATCTCTATTCAATATGTTCTTAACTATTGTGCTTTGTGAAATCATGTGGACATGTTTGGTTCTGATCATAGACGTCTACATAGATGTTGATGATGTTATAGACTGTCTAGTCACATGCGAAGCAAAGGTCTTCAGCGAGGCGAAGAGTTGTTACTTGAAGATGGTAACTATACAATATATAGTGTTAGTTAAATAAAATAATATATAGCTCTCATAAGTTGGCGTTCGATGTAGCCCCAGGAGGTGAGGAAGACTCGACAAAGGTTTTGCCTAATGATCTAGACCTTGCTATCCTGAGAGTTTGATTAGGATTCAGAAAAGGGAAAACCAAAAGCAGGAACGAGGACGAAAAAAGGGGGAGGGTATGGCTTTACAGACTTACATTTATCCGCTCTCTAGTTGGTCTTCGGATCAAATATCTTTTGTTACACTTTGGTGCTAAAATGGTTGAGAGTTAAAAGTTGTAACCGAATGGCTCATCTGAATTCTGAAATACTATCTGAAATTGATTGATTGCAAGATTCTAGAAACCTATTCGGTCTTGGAAGAGCATTGAAATGTCAATCCTAATGTTTTTTTTTCATAAAAGAACATAACATTCTTGTTGTGGAAACGTAACTTATCTTGATTTTAAGTTTTTTTCATTATATTTTCTAGGTATAAGTTATTGTTATTAGTGTGTGCGGGTGTATACGGGTGAGGATTCAAGTGTTAAGGTGTGTGTGGATTGGGGATTTCAAAGAGGATGATTTGCATGTTTGGTATTGGTTAGTAACAAGTGGAGACTGGAGAATAAGATGGTGAAAGGGTAGATTTTGTATTTCTTTTTGTGTTAACGACTCCAATTTAATCCATCGCTACTACAATCTTAATTAACTCCACTCCTTAAGTATGAAAGCACCAAACACCTCTTGAGTGTTAGATCATGGATGGGATGTACACACCTTTGTTTGAAGAGGGTTGAGCCTCTCACCTTCACATTGTAATCTGTTCTTCTCCTTACTCAACGTAGGTAGTCTTTAGTTTAAAAAAAACACTTTTTACTGGGAAAATAAAGTCATAATGTATATAGATAATAAAAAGAACTTTGTGAAAAATATAAAAAAATAAGTATAAATTGTTTACAAATGAAATAAAAAAAACTAGATACACTAATTGCAACAAAATATAATATATTACATATAAATTATTAATTTTTTAAGTGAAAATTATCTTATTCCCACATTTAAATTACTCCAAACCCATTCAATATTTTTCTTTTTTACTTAATTCTAATAAAAAAGTATCATAAAAACATGTTACCTTTTATGACAATCTAGTAAAATAACTAAATAAATATAAGCCCTGGCAATAAAAATGTTACATCTTCCTATTCAAATAAAAAATGATATTTGGATGATACATGTCAACACCACAATTATTTTTACTAAAAAATTTCTGCCTCTCTCCTATTAAATAATTATCTTAATTACTAATAATATTATTTAATATTTTTTAATTTAATAAACCAAGAAATATATCTATTTATTAATGTTATTTCTAAATAAATAAAGTTTTTATAACATATAAATTATTCTAAAGCATAATTTTTTTAAAAAAATACAAAATATTTAAATTTGGTATTTTTAAAAAGTTAGTTTTTTAAAAACCAAAATAATAAAATTTTCGAGTTATAATAAGAAAAAAAATCAAAATGACATTTTTATATAATTTTTTAACAACAAAATGTTTATTTTTTGGAAAACACTATAAAAACAATAAATCA